>JAVTVY010021508.1:0-96337 GCA_036873755.1 Hanleya hanleyi | reverse complement strand
AGGTTGACTGAGTCTAGCCGGATAATCAATGGCATGGTCGTCTGGTTCATTGCTAGACATTTGTTCATTGGGTTCAGCCAGCGCGTCCTCAATAGCATGAGCCCATCCCAACTGGTCTGATGACCGCTCGTCCGGTGTAAACAGCTGGTCCACAATAGGCACCACTTTCTTCAAGGCTGTCCACAGGTCAGGGTCTAGGGTGAAGCTTTGCGTAGGATCGTGGTAACGCCCCACACGGGCAAAGAAGGGTCCACGGTGTACGTAGTTGGCGTTCTCGAGGTGGATGAGGTTTCCGTCCAGCTCACCGCTCAACACCCGTTTAAATTTGGTCCAGCCATCACGGTGTAGGGTAACCGTAGTGGATGTGGACTCCGAACCCCACCCACAGACATCCCGATCTTCCACGATGGTGACTTTGTCTTCATAGAGGTGTAACCCCACCTCAGGGGTGAGGGGAAGAACGGCTCGTAGGACTGGTGACATGGTTGACGAGATGCCGAATGACGCACACGCTGACTGTCTCTCGTATTTATGGTGAAATCCCACTGTCAATGCCACAGCGTCAGGGTCAGCATGGCAAAGACCATTGCGAGGCCAACGAGCCGTCGGTGGTTCCGGCGTGAGCGCTCGTGGTCCATAGCCCGGGCATCAAGGATGGCTGTCATTGTCCAGTAGTGGTGGGTGATAGCACACCCCTCCATCGAGTCCACTCTGTTGAGGACCGCTTCTGTGAACTTTTTTAGGATCTGGCGTCGCCCCTCGTTGTCGTCGCCATCTGCTAACATGGATCGACCACTGCCCGGTAACCCGTGAGTGAATTCACCACGGTTGCATGCTGTAAAACGCGAGCCGCATAGGGATGGGTGTCCGTCATGGCTCTGCAACCATAGGAATGGAGGTGTGGGATCCAGAGCAGTGTGTTTTATATACCCTCTCACACATGCACGCCTAGACGTAGCTCTACGGGATACATGCATTCCATACAGGCGGTGAGAAACCCGGATGTTGAAAGTACATGCATCAGGTCGAAGGAAAAATTGGAACTCATCTGTGTTCGGAGGTAGTTTTAGTGCAACCCGAAGTGACGTCACACCCACTTGCGCAGAACCCACACCACCCAACCACAACCATGGACCCATATGGGGTTGAGTACCCCAAACACACACCCATGTGTATAATTCTATACTACGGCCAGATCGCGCATGCGCAGACTCTTGAACACGGACGAACCATCAGCCGAGTTGGATGCTCCTTCACGAGAGCTTCAAAATAAGACTTCAAACGACTCCATCGAACCCATAATAGACAACCTAGACCCCAAAACAGCTGTTTCCATACCCTTTTCCCACAATTCCCGGTCTGCGCATGCCCAGAATGTTGACTACGGACCAGACACTAGTCCAGGCGGATGCCCCTTCACAAGAGCTTCACATGGATACCTCACACGACTCTATCGGCCCATTAGGGGCTCCTCTAGATCCCAAAACGTCTATCTCCATACACTTGGTCTACTGCGCATGCGCAGACTGGTGACACCGACCGAGGCACTAGTCCAGGTGGATGCCCCCTCATGTGTGCTTCACACCGATACCTCACTCGACCCCATCGGCCCATTAGGGGCTCACCTAGACCCGAGAACGTCTATTTCCATACCCTTTTCCCATAATTCCCTGTCTGCGCATGCGCAGACTGGTGACAACGACCTAGACACTAGTCCAGGCGGATGCCCCCTCATGTGTGCTTCACACTGATACCTCACTCGACCCAATCAGCCCACTAGGGGCTTACCTAGATCCAAAAACGTCTATTTCTACACCCTTTTCCCACAATTCCCTATCTGCGCATGCGCAGACTGGTGACCACGACCGAGACACTAGTCCAGCGGGATGCCCCCTCATGTGTGCTTCACATGGATACCTCATACGACTCTGTCGACCCATTAGGGGCTCACCTCGATCCCAAAAGGTCTATCTCCATACACTTGGTCTACTGCGCATGCGCAGAATGGTGACACCGACCGAGACACTAGTCCAGGTGGATGCCCCCTCATGTGTGCTTCACACTGATACCTCACTCGACCCAATCAGCCCACTAGGGGCTTACCTAGATCCAAAAACGTCTATTTCTACACCCTTTCCCCACAATTCCCTGTCTGCGCATGCGCAGACTGGTGACCACAACCGAGGCACTAGTCCAGGGGGATGCCCCCTCATGTGTGCTTCACATTGATACCTCATACGACTCTATCGACCCATTAGGGGCTCACCTCGATCCCAAAAGGTCTATCTCCATACCCTTTTCCCACAATTCCCTGTTTGCGCATGCGCAGAATGGTGACAATACCCGAACCACTAGACCAGTCAGATGCCCCCTGATGTATCCTTTACAACGATACCTCACTCAACTCCATCGGACGATTAGTGGCTCCCCTAGACCCTAAAACGTCTATTTCCATACCCATTTCCCACAATTCCCTGTTTGCGCATGCGCAGAATGGTAACAATGACCGAGCCACTAGTCCAGTCAGATGCCTCCTCATGTGTGCTTCACATGGATACCTCATACGACCCCATCGGCCTATTAGGGGCTCCGCTAGATCCCAAAACGTCTATTTCCATACCCTTTTCCCACAATTCCCTGTCTGCGCATGCGCAGAATGGTGACAATGGCAGAGCCACTAGTCCAGTCAAATGCCCCCTCATGTGTGCTTCACATGGATACCTCATACAACTCCATCGGACCATTAGTGGCTCCCCTAGCTCTAAAACGTCTATTTCCATACCCTTGGGCCACCGCGCATGCGCAGAATGACGCTATTTCAACCCCGCACCCAGTCCCTCAGATGCCCCCTCACATAAGCTTCACAATGATACCTCACTCGACCCCATCGGACCATGCAGCGTCTTTGTTTTCTGGGGACTACTTTTTCTCCGCGGAGGCGACCGCATCACCGCCAGACCGCATCACCGCGGAGGAATACAAAGGTCAAAGGTTAGCCGAACTATAGTGGTCAACACTTGGCACACAGCCAAGGCTGATGCAATCCAGAACATGCCAGTACATGCTACAGGTCAAGTGCACTCAATGACCTCCCCGCCACAACAAGTTTAAGTGCAAAGAGGTCAATGGAACTTTAAATGCTTGAATACTACTACTTACGGGTGATCTCGTGAACAGCAGAAGCGTTTATCATAATCGGATTAATGTCCTCTTGGAACTCCGTCACCGTCCCAAGCATAATGACGCCGAGAGATACCACCACCAGTATTGTACTGAAGACGGCGTAAATCTGGAAAACGAAAGCAGAACAATACATTGAATATATATATATATTTTTTTACCGAATATACCAAATATTAGATGTCAGCCTTGTGCGTAGGTATACAGGATGGCATGTTGTCGCGAAAATAAAATACTTTCACAAGCCTACACATTATCACATTAAAGAGCTAGTTTTCTAGTCGGTTATAGCAGAATTACCAATGCAAAGGAAAGAAAGGCATAATCAACAACGTGTGAGAACACTGCCACTGCATACGTTCGTGGTATCCACAGCCGGATAGCTTTGATTCCTTGAGCGTATATGCGTATGATGTCTGCTGGTGTGATGTCTGCTGGTGTGCGTCCAAATGTTGCCTGCAGATGTAAGTTTATTGCAGGGGTATCCTTGACAGCGTTGGTATGTAAAAAGCTGTCAAGGAATATCAAAGCTGCCAGAAAGAGAATAATCTTGATCGGTGACCAATTAATAAAGTGTGTTCCCAAATTCTTTCGTAGTATTGAACGTATGTCAGTCATACTAGAACAAGCTAAAACTCTCATAACCAAGTGATGCGGTTTTACATTCGCATGCTGCGGACACAATATCATTAGTGTGAGAGATTTATCAACAGATTAAGAAACTAGAGATGAAGTAGTTGTCCATCCCTTCTTTGAGGACTTGCATGCCGCCGAGTGATCCAAATTATACCGATTCTTTCTCTAGGCGAGATCAATTAATGTTTCTTCTGTGAAATCTTAAGCTTCAAATTCTTATTATTCGGAACATTTTTTTACTGAGACCGCCTTAACCTGGCCATTCACACGTGTGAAGCGCAATCACTGCGGTGGGTATCGCTATCAGTTAATAACCACTAAGCTGTTTACCTCTTTAATTCCATTACTTGATTTGTCAAATTTTATGAAGAACTACAACCGTCGTCCATTAAAGAATATCCGTGTCCATAATCCAAAGACCTATTCCGTATTCCATATAACAGCATTAACACCAAATTCAAAAAGACAATCATAGTATACATAAACATATGCTAGTTTCCTGCGAAGCAAGGCAAGGCAAGGCATCATGATGTTTAAAAAAATATCAATTCCGTATCGCTGACCAGTATTCTTAAATCCATATGATATTCGTGTAAAGTCGACATCTAGAGAATGATGTATATCAGTCACACTTTGATTGTGACTATTCATATGAACATCATTTTATGTATATCAGTACCGGATGTTTTAGTTTATCGAGACTATAAGTTCTTGTATTTATATAATCAACTGAAACAGCAAAAAAATGCTTATAAACTCGGTCATCCTGTCTAATGTTTACCACTCACTTTTGCACATTTAGATGAATTGGGGTACTCCAAAAATGTCCATAATTTTGTAGTGACTGGACAGTTGTTCTCCGCCCGTTTATCTTTCTGTGACAATCGTGCGAACTCTTCCCGGATACGTTCTTGTGTTGTAATTCCTTCCACAGAATCGATGTAGGTTTTCCAGCAACACGTAGATATACATGTTTCGTCCAATCCCCAGAATTCCAACTCTGATTTGATGGCCAGGCCACATCGTCCAGAAGGTAGATGGAGCTCGCCTGTGCGATAAAAGTCCAGGATCTATCCGAAGAGGAAGGAACTGCGGTGAAATAAAACTGGCGATGAGACCATCACAATTTCGCTCTGACGACTTGCTATTGCTGCCAGACGGGTATTTGGGACTTTCAGCAGGGCATCTCGGTATGTCACAAACTGAACTCCACCAATGTCGACGTTAACCCTGAATCTCTCATTAATTTCGTTCATTCCTATCTTCGCAGAGTTGATTGAATGATTATCTGCTGGAGTGATTTCCAAATCTTGCTCTTTTGTTCTAGACGACTGTATCGTTGTGGCTGTTCATGCTACTGTTTTGACCAAGAGAGCCATACTGACAGACGATCGTGTTGTCGACTAATTGTTTAGTATGGTGTTCTATTTGGGCCAAGTTTGCGTCGCGTGGCGACTTTTAGAAACTCGCCACTCGCCACGCGCCGTGGACCTCTCCGGCGCGACGACTGGCGACTTTCTGCTATCTCTTAACCTGCAAAAACTCGCCAGTCGCCACCCGCCGTAAAACACGGCGAGTTTCGCTCTATCTTTTAACCTGGAACTCGTGACTGGCGACTTTCTGCTATCTCTTAACCTGCAAAAACTCGCCACCCGCCGTAAAACACGGCGAGTTTCGCTCTATCTCTTAACCTGGAAAAACTCGCCGCGCGCCACTCGCCGGATGAACCACGGCGCACGGCGACTGGCGACTTTTGACTTCTGGAATTCTCAGGACTTTTTCTCAAGTGCGCATGCCCGGGGAGCATCAATTATCGGAATATTTTGTTCGAAACATGCTGTCATTTAATTGTCCCCCGCCGCAACGCGGCCGGGGACTTTAAAATGGTTCTTGCTTCTATGTTTCCGTGCATGCACGGACATGTCCGTGCAAATACTTCGCAAGCGATAACT
The DNA here is from genome assembly GCA_036873755.1 of Hanleya hanleyi. Lineage (NCBI taxonomy): Eukaryota > Metazoa > Mollusca > Polyplacophora > Lepidopleurida > Hanleyidae > Hanleya > Hanleya hanleyi. The sequence continues at coordinate 90,569 of JAVTVY010021508.1, read as the reverse complement.
TCTAAATGCTTTGTCGGATTCTTGCGAAATTTGGCATCTGCATTCTTTGCGACAAGACGTCTCTTGGTATTACGTTTCAGCAAGATCCGCATGTAGGTGGCGCCACTGGGGTCTTGCTTCTATGTGTCCGTGCATGCACGGACATGTCCGTGCAAATACTTCGTAAGCAATAACTTCTAAATGCTTTGTCGGATTCCTCCGAAATTTGGCATCTGCATTCTTTGCGACAAGACGTCTATTGGTATTACGTTTCAGCAAGATCCGCCTGTAGGTGGCGCCACTGGGGTCTTGCTTCTATGTGTCCGTGCATGCACGGACATGTCCGTGCAAATACTTCGTAATCAATAACTTCTAAATGCTTTGTCGGATTCCTCCGAAATTTGGCATCTGCATTCTTTGCGACAAGATGTCTCTTGGTATTTCATTTCAGCAAGATCCGCCTGTAGGTGGCGCCACTGGGTCTTGTTCCAATCTTTAGTGCATGTCCGTGCAAATACTTCGTAAGCGATAACTCCTAAATGCTTTGTCGGATTCCTCCGAAATTTGGCATCTGCATTCTTTGCGACAAGACGTCTGTTGGTATTACGTTTCAGCAAGATCCGCCTGTAGGTGGCGCCACTGGGTCTTGTTCCAATCTTCTGTGCATGTCCGTGGTTTCCATTCAAATTCTTCACAAGCGATAATTTCCAAATGCTTTGTCTAATAATTAGGCATCCCTAAATGCCTAAATGCGTTTGTCATTTGTTCTTCTTTCTTCCGCTTCTCGCTGTTTTAAATTTCATGTCGCTTTAAATGAAGGACACCATTTTCTTAAATTTGCTGTCCAGTCCTTCTATGCCACATCATATGATTTACACTAAAGCTTTTGCAGGAATCATATTTTTTTCCAGAAGTATAATATGAAATAACTGGCAGGGGAATCCCGCAGTACCGAACCTGTGTTAGTTTTGAATTTTGTGTAGTCTTAAATGAAGGACATTTCCTTCAACTTTGCTATGAAATCATTCTATTCCACATCATATGATTTACCCTAAAGCTTTTGCATGAACCTTATTATATTTCAGAAATATAATATGAAATAACTGGCGGGGAAATCCCCGCAGTACCGGATCCTGTTTTTTAAAATTTCGTGTCGTCTTAAATGAAGGACAACATTTTCTTCAATTTTGTTATCAAATAATTGTATCTCACATCATATGATTTACCCTGAAGCTTCTGCAGGAACCATTTGTGTCCACAGTGTAACTTACTATATTAATTACAACTGAGTTCTTAAAGTTTGGGTGCACACTGTGCATATGATCAATTTCCTGAATTGAATTGAATTCCACCTTGTGGTTTTTCGGACTGTGATAGATGATGGCATGCAGTTGTCAGTGTGGTTGTTTCATGTACAGGGAGCTTTCTATGGCTTTCATGTCAGCACACCTACCACTACCCTCAAGAAGAGCATGTCCCCATCCCCAGGGCGCCGAGCCGCACCCTCTATCTCCCAAACTAGCCCTCGCCCGACCCTCATATATTGTGTTTGAGCATACATGTATCCAATATATCTTGGCAGAAGCTGAAATTTGTGTGTTGTCTGCAATATCCTTCAACTTTGCTATGAAATCATTCTATTTCACATCATATGATTTACCCTAAAGCTTTTGCATGAACCTTATTATATTTCAGAAGTATAATATGAAATAACTGGTGGGGAAATCCCCGCAGTACCGAACCCCTGTTTTTTATGCCCCCCCCCCTCTAACTAGAGGGGGGGCATATAGCGATCGCTTTGTCCGTCCGTCCGAATATCTTGTCCGGGCAATATCTCGGTTAATATTTCATGGACAGGATTGAAACTTGCATGGACTGTGGCCAGTGGCTCGTAGTTGTGCAGCGTAGAGTTTTTTTCGAGTTCCGTTATAATTTTCAAGAGTTATGGCCCTTTTTCTGAAATCTCTGTGAATGGGTCTTGTCCGGGCTGTATCTTGGTTAATGTTGTATGGACAAGTATGAAATTTGCATGATATGTGGTTAGTGACCCACAGTTGTGCAGCGTAAAGTTTCTCCACGTTTCGCTCATATTTTCAAAAGTTATGGCCCTTTGTTCCTGAATTCTTCATGAATCGAGACTTGTCCGGGCTGGATCTCGGTTAATATTGTATGGACAATTATGAAATTTGCAGGATGTGTGGTCAGTGCCCTATAGTTGTGCAGCGTGAAGTTTCTCCACGTTTCGCATATATTTTAAAGAGTTATGGCCCTTTTTTCTTCAAATCTTTGTGAATTGGAACTTGTCCGGGCTGGATCTCGGTTAATATTGTATGGACAATTATGAAATTTGCAGGATATATGGTCCGTGCCCTGTAGTTGTGCGGCGTGAAGTTTCTCCACATTTCGCCTATATTTTCAAGAGTTATGGCCCTTTTTCTTCAAATCTTTGTGAATTGGGATTTGTAAGTCTGGATCTCGGTTAATATTAATTATTGTATGAACAAGTATGAAATTTGCATGATATGTGGTCAGTGACCCATAGGTATGCAGCGTGAAGTTACTCTGTTTTTGGTTATATTTTCAAAAGTTATGGCCCTTTGTTTAAACCTAAGTGAATGGGATATATTTATTTGTCCAAGCTGGATCTCAGTCCATAACCGATTTGAACCGGGAAAATGGCTATATTATATGTTACATTCCAAAGCAGACAACATAGGTCCTGAAGTATGAAATTGCCCCAAAAACAGTGAATTGGGTGCAAAATTGTTGTCAGTGTGGTTGTTTCATGTACAGGGAGCTTTCTATGGCTTTCATGTCAGCACACCTACCACTACCCTCAAGAAGAGCATGTCCCCATCCCCAGGGCGCCGAGCCACACCCTCTATCTCCCAAACTAGCCCTCGCCCGACCCTCATATATTGTGGTTGAGCATACATGTATATATCTCCAATTGATATATCTTGGCAGAAGCTGAAATTTGTGTGTTGTCTGCAATATTGGGATAATTGCAACCCCAAAAGATTTCAATTTATCAGGCACAGACCCATGTTTTTGTATTTGGTAAATGGATCCCTTGTCTACATGTATATATTTTTGCTTGGAATTGTTTTTCTTGCCAATCCGCTTCTGGGTGGCGCCACCTTGGGCCAAATTAAATTGCATCTCCAGACAATAACTTTTGAAAACCTTAAGCATTCTTTCCGAATTTGGTGTGGTGGTACCTTGTCTCAAGATCTGGCTTGAGAATGTTTTTCATGTTGATAGGGGAACTACCTGAAAGCTAAGTTAAGTGTTTCCAGACAATAACTTTTAAAAACCTGAACCGATTCATTCCAAATTTGGTGTGTAGGTACCTCGCCTCAATTTCTCGTTTGGCATTTTTTTTCATGCCGACCCACTTATAGGTGGTGCCACCTGGGGGTAAATTTAAAATTGTTTCCAGACAATAACTTTTTAATACTTAATAATGAACTTGGTATACATGTACCTTACCTGAAGGTTTCACTTGGTATTGTTTTTCTTGTCGATCTGCTCATAGGTGGCACCACCTGTAGGCCAAGTTAACATTTTCTGTTTCCCATGTCAAGGGATCTTGCTTCAAGATCTCGTTTGGGATTATTTTTTATGCCTATCTGCCTACACATGGTGCTACCTGAGGGCCAAGGTAAAATTGCATTTCCGGACAGTAATTGTTGGACCTTAATGGATTCTTTTAAATTTGGTATGTGGATACCCTCAAGTTATCTTATGGGGCCATGTTAATGATGTTTTTCCTAAGTTTTACGTTTTTACTTTCTTCACAAATTATGAATGTTTCCTTTACTAAAGATGCAAAAGGCATGCCTCCAATCGTATTCGATCGACTGTATCTAGTTCAGTGTACTAGTTGCATATGCATTCCTTGTGACAAGATGTTGATTGGTATTGCGTTTCAGAAAGATCTGCCTGTTGGTGGCACCATTAGGGTTCTTTCCGCTCTTTTCTGCTGCAAGCAATAACTTTGAAACGCTTTGAAATGTTGCTCGAAATTTGGTTTCCGGGTAATAACTTGAGCACTGCTCATCAAATTCTTCCCAAATTAGGCATGCATATACATTGTACCTTGCCACGAGATGTTGCTTGGGAGTGCGTTATCCGCTTCTGCTCAGAAAGTGACGCCACCTGATGACAAAATCTGAGATTTGTTTTTGGCCAATAACTTGAGAACTGCATGCTCATCGGATTCTTCTCAAATTTAGCATGCATTTACATGTACCATGCCGGGAGATGTTGCATGGCATTGCCTTTCACTCACTTGCACTTACAGGTGGTGCCACCTGGTGGCAAAATCCCAAATTTGTCTCCGGGTAATAACATGACCTAAGATGTCGCTTGAGATTGCATTTCGCCCACTTGCGCCTATAGGTGGCGCCATCAGGTGTTAAAATCAAAATTTGTTTTCAGCTATTAACTTGAGAACTGCTCATCGGAATCTCCTCAAATTTAGCATGCATGATTGCGTTTCGCTCACTTTTACTTACAGGTGGTGCCACTTGGTGGCGAAATACCAGATTTGTTTCCGGGTAATAACTTGGGAACCGCTCGTCAGATTCTTCTTAAATCTGGTATGAATATATCGTGACATATGATGTCGCTTAGGATTGCGTTTCGCCCGCTTGTGCTTACAGGTAGCACCACCTCGTGTCGAATCTAAATTTGATTTCGCTCATCAGGTTTTTCTCCAATTTGGTATGCAGGTACCATGCTATGATATGTCCCTTGAGATTGTATTTCACCTGCTTTTGCATACTGGTGGCGACACCTGGTGGAAAAAACTGAAATTTGTTTCTGGCAATAATTTGACAACTGCTCATCGGATTCTTCTCAAATTTGGTATTCATGTGTCATAAGATGTCACTTGGGATTGTGTTTCGCACACTTGTGCATACAAATCTAAATTTGGTTTCCGGGCAATAACCCCGGCTCTTCAGATTCTTCCCAAAGTTTGTATGCTGATACACCATGTCATCAAATGATCCTTGGGATTGCATTTCGCCCACTTGGACCTACAGGTGGCGACACCTGGTGGCAAATTTAAAATTTGGTTTCCGGACAATAGGTTGAGGATGCATTCAGCTTCTTTTGTCAAATTTGGTTTTCCTAATATGCCTTGAGATGTCACTTGGGGTCGCTTCTCGGTTACATACATTTAATGGAAGCTAATTTACAGAAGCAAAAAATGTTCAGTCAACCGTTCTAAGTTGATTTTAAAACTTGGGAAGGCAGAATTAAGACCCTCTACATCCAACGCCTATGAAGTATAGCAGTTGCCTCCCTCATGTATATCCCCTCGAGACCAACAATGCTAAAAAATATTGCTGCCATTTCGGCGGGGGACTTGGCATCCTCTGGCTGCTTGTTTAATTTTAAATCTCTTCCTCGTGCACAAATATACATAATTTCTAATGAATGAACTCTCCAGCTACATCTGATGCTATGTGAATAATTTTGAAGATGTAAGCTATCTGTAATAATTAATATAGTTGTTTTTTGAAACAAGTTCTTTTTAATGCAATACGCATATAGGGCAATCTAATTTTGCCAAATGTGCAGATATTTTTTTTTTTAAATATTCGTTATCCGTTTCTGTGCAGAACTTGCATACTCTCGTTATTATCTGCTGGTATATTTTAAAAACACCAAGACAACATTTTCAATCGTTTTTTTCATTCGTTTTATATAATTGCCTATATATATTTATAAAACAGCATATCGTTTTCAATTCAGGATGAATCGCTTTGAAATTGTTCCTTATTTAAGATACAATAAAGCAGTCAACGCGGGAATTTTGTTTTATAAGATAAAAGCAACGTCAACTAATATGCTGTATGAAATATTAAGAAAGCGAATAGAGCGTCATCGTCATATTGATTAAAAAAGTAAGAAAAAATGCTAACATTTTCTCTGGATGATTGAATTTCTCTCTTCGTAAGTTTTATGTGAAAAACGAGCGATATATTTGTATAAGATATCCTTTATTGCTGTTTTAATCCATAGAGCGGCTCTTTGTTGGGTTGATATTTCCTGTATCATAAACCCTACAAACTATCAAGACCCTATTTTTAAAGATGAAAAGACGTATTTCTTTCAACAGTTTCCACATTTTTTTTACTTCCTCAAATTCTATGAGATCGCGACTGTGATTTATGATATTGCAACTGCATAATTGATGCTCCTCGGGCATGCGCACTTGAGAAAAAGTCCTGAGAATTCCAGAAGTCAAAAGTCGCCAGTCGCCGCGCGCCGTGGTTTGTCCGGCGAGTGGCGCGCGGCGAGTTTTTCCAGGTTAAGAGATAGAGCGAAACTCGCCGTGTTTTACGGCGCGTGGCGACTGGCGAGTTTTTGCAGGTTAAGAGATAGCAGAAAGTCGCCAGTCGCCGCGCGCCGGAGATGTCCACGGCGCGTGGCGAGTGGCGAGTTTCACTACAGTCAAAAGTCGCCAGTCGCCGTGCGCCGTGGTTCATCCGGCGAGTGGCGCGCGGCGAGTTTTTCCAGGTTAAAAGATAGAGCGAAACTCGCCGTGTTTTACGGCGGGTGGCGACTGGCGAGTTTTTGCAGGTTAAGAGATAGCAGAAAGTCGCCAGTCGCCGCGCGCCGGAGAGGCCCACGGCGCGTGGCGAGTGGCGAGTTTCTAAAAGTCGCCACGCGACGCAAACTTGGCCCAAATAGAACACCATAGTTTAGCGTGCCTCGAAGATCGATGCCGCAGAGGAATGACAACGATAAGCGAGGCTGAGCTGATAAAAGGGTGCCTTTGTAGTTTTGATGTTGGCGATGTGTATGTCATTGGTACTGGAATTATTAATGTCTTCCCTACGGGTCATTTATCATCAAAGCGGTTACACTGTTATTGATATCAACCATGTTGCGAAAATACGTACTTAAACAAATTACAATTTGAGTTGAAGCCTAATAAATGCAATTCCAACGGAACCTATACAATTTTGCCTAATTGATAACGACAGGATTTTTTTTCGACTCTCCATTATCAGTCACAGAGGGAGCCAGTCTCCGGAGGTCGTGTCCATCGTCATGGTTAATGTACACAAACACAAGGATCCAGAGAACTCGAATCCTAGTGTTAGTGGAGATGTCTGAGTCACATTGTCCACAATTTTCATTTCGCAGAATAATACATCTGTCTATACATAGCGTTCTCTGATATGCTGTATTTCTTCCTTGCACGTCTTCGCGCATATGATTTGCCGTCCAGATAGTTTTGTGAAAACACAATATAGTAATATAGTGTATGATATTGGGGGAATTTTGTGCTTTGAGGTAAAATCAGGAAACTTGGCACAGTTACAGTATTTGACCGACTGATTAAAATCTGATAAGAAACCATTTGATTTTATTTCAAGATGGCGATCAAATCCAATAGCGAAATCAGCCAAAAACCACTAGATTAACTTCAAATTTGCTTGATTTCAAACTTATGGCAAACAACTGATTCCCTCGAAATCCTTTCAAAATTGCCATCATATCCAATATGGCCACGAATGGCATCTTAGTTAAGGCGCGCCTAACTCTCAATTTGCTACATTTTGAAGTTATAACTTTAGCATGATTATATTTTTGATATCTATATATCAACATAAAATAAGTGTATATATTCAAGCATGGGTATCCTATAGTCAAGATGACCGCCAATCTGTTAGCAAAATTAACTAAACTTGAAAGTGATAAGATCAAATTCAGCATGGTTGTACAGGTAGAAATGTACTGAGCATTTGTGAAACAGGTGTATCATTAGGTGTAACAACTCGAAAGTTGAAGCATACAACCATACCTGCTTCTAGAGAATGATGTATCGCAGTCACGCTTTAATTGTATCTATTCCTATGAACAGCATGATGATGTTGAAGTACATTGGTTGATACGACCCCCTAGCCGCGGGTTGAGCGGAATGAGGATGAATGGATGAATAAATGAATGTTTATTCACCAGTATAATGTTCCATGTACGTTGACATATTATATAGACTAAGTAATGGCGGGGATATAGCCCCGTGAGGCGTGTAGAAATAATCATAAAATGACTGTTTGACAATATACATTTTCATGAACAATGAAGTGCTGCTGTGAAACTGATCAGTGTTCTATCACATAAGTCACATAAGACTTAAGTTTCGATTTGAAAAGGGAGGTTGATTGAATTTCTGTGAGCAAGCAGGGTAGTTTATTTCACTCATCACGAGAACCAGCAATTTTAACAGAATAAAGCGATAAATTAGTTATAATAGTCCTGTATCAATTGAACTGAAAACCTCGGTTATTATAGCAGTGAATGGATGATTGTTTTATAAAATATCATGGACTTTTTGAGGGGAGTTGACTAGGGTGATCGAAGATTTTATGGGCGAGGTGAAGAGATGAGTAAATTAGACACAATTTACGAAATGTAACGCCATAGATCGTGCAAGCTACGCTCGTATTTTCTATCAATATGTGATATGTATCTTCAAATCTGAGAAACATTGAGTGGAGGCGCTTGGTGGTATAGCTCTGATTTATAAGTTTCTTCAATAATGAATTGTCACTTTAATTGGAATCGTTATATTTTAAACAGGATCTAGCAAATGCTACTAGGCCATATGCAGGTCTCACTTGAGGATAACTGTCCATAAAGGGATAGTTTACGATGTCGATCTTGTAATCATCTCTCTTGTAAAGTCGATGAAAGAGAAGGCCCGCTTCAATTTTATAGAGATATAGGTCTAATATGATGTACCGTTAGAGCTGTCTTTAGTTTCCTTCAAATCAAGTGAGGGTGGATATATTTTATTCACTGCGTCATTTATATAGCGATTATCCACAGCGAGAAGATCGCCTGTATAGCGTTTGGTGAATGAGAAGATACGTGCTTTGAATGATCGGTTGCATCTGCTTATAGCCATAGTAATAACTATGATGGCCGAGAAGGGCAATCGTCACTTCGCCATCGTACGTCAACAAACAGAGCGATAGAGCGATGGCGATAGAGCGATAGAGCGATGGCGATAGAGCGATAGAGCTATGGCGATAGAGCGATAGAGCGATGGCGATAGAGCGATAGAGCTATGGCGATAGAGCGATAGAGTGATGGCGATAGAGCGATAGAGCGATGGCGATAGAGCGATGACGATAGAGCGATAGAGCTCGCCGCTAAACTCTAGTTATTATCAGGCGGATTCATGAATACTATAGGGGCCAGCGGCATACCATAAAGATTACACAGATAACACAGAGAGATAGACCGATAAGTTTCATTGTATATGGGCTAAAATAATAAACATTGGCTAAAAGATCGACATAAGAATCTAATAAATAAAGCAGTGATATTCGCTGTCTGGTGAACATATACATCTGGAACATTTGAAATCAAGTTTTGTAATTAATGCTGATCAACGCTTGTAAAAAAGTCAACGTAGAATCGAAATAGAAGAGGTCACTCTCCCCCCCCCCCTAAAATATTGGTGATCTGATTTACCCATAGTCTCGTAATTTTTCGTCAAATTCAACTTCTAACTCCTCTGAAAGAAAAGACCAATTCGTCCGTCGATGCGTAAGTTGAATTATTTGAAGTTGTGGGTGCCCGCGTTTTTATCGAAAAAGAAAGGCGGATGTCATATGAAACTGATAATTCATTAAGATTGTGCTGATCGTGGCTGGACTTAACACTAAATCGCATAGAACAAACACTGATTTTTTTAAATTTTTATATCTTATTTGGTTTTGTTAGGTAATATACATTGTACATACAATATTTAATTGTACTAAACAAAAATGGTTGTATTTGTAATTAGAAACTCATGTTATACAACAAACAGATACATCGTCATTACACCTCTATTTATCTACGCAAACAACATCATAAGAGTCTAAACAGTAAATGCAGCGATGACCAATACTGGTAAAACAAGCGCCATTCGCAGTTCTTATACTGGAAATATTTATCGGTTTCGTAAAGCACATTTAAAGGGTTTTGAACACTTTTCAACCAAGGGATTTTTAACTACTTTCATTTTATATATAGAAAATTTAATAATAGAAATACAGTAGTTGAGTGGCTGATTTCTGGGTTGTAAAAGACCAAGTATAATTTTTTCTGGAGAAAATATAATTGGAACACCCGCCGAAGCGAACCAATTTTCCAGTAAACTCCACCAAGGGTAGATATGTTCACATTCCCAAAAGAGGTGAATAATAGTCTCTGGAACTTTGCTACAAAATGTACATAAGTTAGATATATCAGGGTAAAGTTTATGTGCAAAAATGTTGGTAGTAAATATTCGGTTAATAATTCTGTATCGAAACCATTTATATTTCACATCTCTTTGCTACATTATTATTCCATATATACCACTCCGAATCACTATAATTTTTTTCAAGAACTGTTTAGTACAGTAAATCTAAAGGTCAAGAGATTTCTATATAACATTTTACAGCCTTTTTTTTTACACTTATTAATAGTGGAATAGGGGGCGGTATCAACGGTATCATATATTGTTTTTGTAATAGTCCAAATCTCATGTTGTTTGCTGCTTTCCGTACTGCTTGAGTTGTATATAAAACTGATATTGACGCAACTTGACCGTTGACCTAAAAAATGTGCATATTGGGGAGAAAAACTACCTCCGAACACAGAAGAGTTCCAATTTTTACAGGTCACTGCGCAGATCAAGTGGTTGCCATGGTGACGTCACTTCCGGTCACGTGACTTTTGGGGCATGTATTCTTCCGCGGTGAAGCCGTCGGCGGTGATGCGGTCGCGGGAAACAGAAAAAGTAGTCCCAAATACGCGGAGAGCTGAGGGAAATTCTCCGGCAATCTTCGGGACATTTTGGGAGCGAGAGGGGCCCCTAGTGGACCGATTGGATTGAGTGAGGTGTCAAAGTGAAGCGCTCCTCCAGAGCGATCAAGTCATTGGTGGGTGTATGTAAAATTAGAATTTGTCCCGAAAATATAAAAAGCAGAACACGGACTTTACCCCTAAAATAGGGCCTGATTCGCACATTTGCATCTGTACGGGAAAATGCCTATATGGGTATAGGGGTGGTCATTTTTTGTGGATTTTACTATGGGTTGCGGGGTCTTGTTTTCTTCGTCTCATCACGTAAAACTCGATGGGAAGGGTCTCTGTGCTAAGCGGTGAAATTTTTCGAAAAGTTCACGGAGGTCTGGATAGGCCCATAGGCCTACTGGCTCAATGGATAGGTCCATACTTGACAATTCACACATGTTCATTGCGATATGGGTTGTTAGATCTTGTTTTTCACGTCTCACCACGTAAAACACGATGGGCGGGGTCCCGAAGCTAAGCGGTGATTGTTTTATAAAAGTCACTGCGCGCATGCGTAGTGGGTAAATGGTGCTGGGTGGACGTTTTGGGGTCTAGGTGAGCCCCTAGTGGTCCGATGGTGTCGCAAGAGGCCTTATTTTGAAGCTCGCGCGGAGGAGCATCCGACTGAACTAATGTATCGTCCGTTTTCAATATTCTGCGCATGCGCAGTCTGGCCGTAGTATAGGAAGCAGGCATTTTGGGGGTGCGTGGGGTGTGCTTGAGATAGAGATAGACCACTATTGGTCCAAATGGTTCGTGGGAGATGTCAAAGTGAAGCTTTTGTGGGGTAGAGTCAGAATACAGGACATATATGGTACAATACAGGACAGATATTGTATAACACAGGACAGATATTGTATAACATAGGAGAGATACGGTATAATACAGCACAGATATGGTATAATACAAGACATATTGTAAAATACAGCACAGATATGGTATAATACAGGACAGATATTGTATAATACAGGACATATATTGTATAATACAGGACGGATATTGAATAATACAGGACAGATATTGTATAATACAAGACATATATTGTATAATACAAGACATATATTGTAGCATCCGGATGTATAAACCACAGTCCCGGATGTAAAACAACGAAAACCCCGGATGTAAGATGAGGTCCCGGATGTAAAACAAAGGTCCCCGGATGTAACTGGTCATACATACTTAGGTTATTATTATGGCCAACATAGATACAGTCTGGTCATACATAATTATGTTATTATTATGGACAACAAACATACAGTCTGATATGTAATTTCTTACAATTAAGAAAAATTCAAAACGATAAATGTGTGAAGTACTAGCCAGATAAGCTGACTAAGGCCACATCACCGCGATGTATATATTATCAGGATACTGTGCTGTTCCCGCAAGAGTACAAGTACATGGACAAGAAAAATGTACATTGGTAGAGTATATGTATATGGATAGATTACATGTACAGGCACATAGTACATGTATAGGCACATAGTACATGCACATGTACTTTCGCTACTACTTGTACTGATGACGTCACCGATGACGTCATAGATGCTGTGGACATACATCAAATCGGGGTTTACACCCCGAGAGCTAGAAATTGACACCTCCCACGGCGCATTCGGACCAATAGTGATCCATCTCTACCCCAAACACACCCCCAGGCACCCCCAAAATGACCACTTTACTTACTACACCCAACTGCGCAAGCGCAGATTGACGCGACTTGCAATAAAAAGCACGCCATTCTGACTCTACCACACAAAAGCTTCACTTTGATCACTCCCACGACCCATTTGGACCAATAGTGGTCCATCTCTACCCCAAGCACACTCCCACGCAACCCCAAAACGCCTGCTTTCTATACTACGGCCAGACTGCGCATGCGCAGAATATTGAAAGCGGACGATGCATTAGCCCAGTCGGATGCTCCTCCACGAGAGCTTCAAAATAAGACCTCGTACGACACCATCGGACCACTTGGGGCTCACCTAGACCCCAAAACAGCCACCCAGCACTATTTACCCACTACGCATGCGCGCAGGAACTTTTTCGAAAAATTTCACCGCTTAGCTCCGAGACCCTGCCCATCGTGTTTTACGTGGTGAGACGAAGAAAACAAGACACCACAACCCATAGTAAAATCCACAAAAAATGTCCACCCCTATACACATACAGGCATTTTCCCGTACAGATGCAAATGTGCGAATCAGGCACGATTTTAGGGGTAAAGTTCGTGTTCCACTTTTTATATTTTCGTGGACAAATCCACAATTTACATGCACCCACCCATGACTTGATAGGCAGGCCCGATAAGCCGGAGACCGACATTAGCCCTTTTGGACATGGTTGATAGGGGTTTCCCCTATTGTAGGGGTAAAGTCCGTGTTCCACTTTTTGTATTTTTGGGACAAATCCTAATTTTACATACACCCACCCACTACTTGATCGCCCTGGAGGAGCGCTTCACTTTGACACCTCACTCGACCCAATCGGTCCACTAGGGGCCCCTCTCCCCCCCCAAAATGTCCCGGAGATTGCCGAAGATTGCCGGAGAATTTCCCCCAGCTCCCCGCGTATTTGAGACTATTTTTCTGTACGCGGAGGCTTTTCCCGCGACCGCATCACCGCGGAGGAATACATGCTCCAAACGTCACGTGACCGGAAATGACGTCACCATGGCAACCACTTGACCTGCGCAGTGACCTGCAAAAATTGGAACTCTTCTGTGTTCGGAGGTAGTTTTTCTCCCCACTATGCAAACTTTTTAGGTCAAAGGTCAAGTTGCGTTAATATCAGTTTTATATACTACTTGCCTGACATACTGATAATTATTCCAGAAAATTGGCTGCGCCTTTATAAATGGACTGAAAAGAGTCAAATGACAAAAAAAATCCGTTATTATCTAAAATATCATTTACAAACCGCACGCCTTTTCCATCCCAGTGACCTAAATGTAGAGCTTTATTATCAATTTTAATTTTTTCATTGTACCATTTCATTCGAGAAAGTTTGACAGTCCTCTAGTTTTATTTGAAATTCTGTCCAGGCTAGAAGCGTGTCCCTCCAAAATACGTTTTCCATCGTTGGTATAATATTAGTTCTTAAGAATGCTGAACCAACTCCTTTTGGATCTATATTCTTTGGCATATACATTTTCAAAATATTACCCCACTTGGAATTATCAGCTTGTAATATCCTAATCCACGATATATTTTGTGCCTGGATTACATATTAACAATAGGATTATCTAAACCGCCATGTTCAAGTGGTTTAACAGAAATTTTTCTGAAAAGTTTATCAGGTTTCGAGTTCCAAACAAATTCAAAACAGCGTTTCTGGAATTCATTTATAAGTGGTTCGGGTGGGTTTGGAAGAGAGGAAAATAGATGGTTGGGTTTCGGCAACAACAAGCTTTTTTAAAATGACATTTCGTCCTAGTGAAGTCAATCCTATTTTGGACCATATCTTCATCTTCTTTTCGGCCAAATTGTTGTAAACACAAGACCTAATAGCTTAAAGTCACCTTGTGACCAGTCTAAATTCCATTTAGTACGAAACCACTGAGAAAATGTTGGTACTTGGCATAAAACTGCAATTTAAAACCAGTCACGACAAATTTAGATCCGCGAAAGAAGAATTAAAGCGGTGGGTCGGGGTACACCCCCATGTAATTTTAGATTTATTTCACACGCTTCTCTACTAATTTTCGGCCCATTTCAAGGCACCCCCTCGTAATTATTGAGGGTGGAGAGACGAAGTGGTCCTTGGTCTCCGCTCTTTGAGACATTCCGTTTTTTGTGCAATGCGGGAGTATAAATTAATATCCTATCAACGTTCTCCAATAATTGAACATTAATAAGCGTCAATCCTTCCCCTCTCCGTGTCATTAATCAAAGATCTCTTTTTTAATATATATTCATAATGGCATTCCTTGAATCAACTCAGAGTCGCTTTCTTGTACAGAATTTTTCTTAGTATGCATGGCGTTGATATTCATTTTGACCGCCATGAAAATCTTGTACCGACAAATACCGTGAACACAAAGGTAGGCAAAAATGTAGACTTGTCGACTAGTCATGCGCAGTCATGTACTTCGCTCTATCGCCATCGCTCTATCGCTCTATCGCCATCGCTCTATCGCCATCGCTCAATCGCTCTATCGCCATCGCTCTATCGCTCTATCGCCATCGCTCTATCGCTCTATCGCCATCGCTCTATCGCTCTATCGCCATAGCTCTATCGCTCTATCGCCATCGCTCTATCGCTCTATGGCATGATGGCGAAGTGACGATGGCCCCTCTCGGCCACCATAAATAACATAACAGATATAAGTCAGTCAAGAGGGGTGCACAATTAGTTCCCATTGGGACACCTATATGCTGTTGATATACTGTGTTGCCCAACTCTAACAGCCATTATTATTGAGAAATATAAGCAACTCAATCAACAAAGAAACACCCCATCAACTATATCCCGTGTATGCAGAGCTAAATTACGCTTTATGGTTTCTGATATTAACATATCGTCGATGAGTTTTCTTGAACAGAGAAACTGTTAATGAACTGAGACGGTCAATAAGAAGCTGCTGAGCGAGTGTAGAAAAGAGAGTCGCGAATTAACAGAAACATTAATAGGGTGGCGGAAAACGATGCCGAATTGCTGACAAGAAGTCATATGACCCCACACACAAATATAATGACTGCATATATCTCAAAATATCACAAAAGCCAAAAGTGATCCCTTGGATGATTTGTATCCGAGCCACGCTCTTATCGGAGCTGTTCAAGTGGACATATTGAATGACATGACCACACGGCCCATAGCTCCGGCTTGAGCGGTATCAGATACAATATCTCAAAGTGAGCATGTAATAGCCCTATCAAGTCATCTGTTGGAAAATGATGAACTATGTGACCGCCAAATATAAACAAACGGTCATTAATTGTTGCAGAAAACTTATAAAACAAGGCTACACCACCAAGCGCCTCCTCAAATTTGGCGATACATATCGCATGCTGATAGCAAAATACGAGCGTAGCGTGCAAGATCTATGGCGTTACGTTTCGTAACTTGTGTCTAATTCCGCTTAACCCGAGGCTAGGGGCCGTATGAACCCATGTACTTTAAGATCCTCATGGTACTCATATGAACAGGCGCAATCAAAGCGTGACTGAGATACATCATTCTTTAGATGACGAGTTTACAACGAATATTATGGATTAAGAATACTGATCAGCGATACGGATTTGATATTTTTGGAACATCATGATGTCTTGTCGGCATCATTGAAAACTGTTGACCGCTTCTCTTTTGCAGGAAACAAGCCTATGTTTATGTATACTATGATTGTCTTTTTGAATTTGGTGCTAGTACTGTTATATGAAATTTGGATTATGGACGCGGATATTCTCTAATGGGCGACGGCTGAATTATGAATGACGGACCAGACGCTTGTAATTGATGTGACGTCACTGATATTTTAATGCACACGTTCTGCTATTGCTGATAGTGGATAAGCCAACTGAGCAAAACTGTGATGGAAAATTTTTGATCGCATTATGTGTTGGAACCAGGTTGATATAAAGTGGAAACTGAGGTAGGATCAGACAATATTTTCATTTTTTAAAGTCATGCAGGACGCTACAGATGTCCTTTGAGGTTATGTAGGCAAATTCACTTATTCATAGTTCTTAACGTAACTCCAAGCGGATTTTTTTCTAATTTAGTGACGTCATAGCTCAACATATTGGAACTACTTTGAGCTTATTTACATAATATTCTGTACAAAGGGTACATTCATCATTCTACCTTGAGTGATGTCAAATTAGTGGCAGTTGTTTTACCGCAATTCACACATTCATCATGTTCAAGCTATTCCCGGTTAATAACCTACTATTTCGGAATACCTGGAGTCAATTTTGTACTTTTCATGGAGAAGCACCATGGGCAATTTCAAAATGACGGCCGTCATGTGTCATCTGAAATTAGTGTACTTCTTTCCAGTAGGAATATTTTTTTACTCCAGATCATAGGATTCCCCAGGATTGAGCTCTTCTGTTCCAGAGTCAGTAAAGGGAAGCTCAATATGAGCCAATTTACATAACTTCCGTGAGGAAAACATTTAAAATGACGGCAATCTTAAATATACGCGTTTTCCTTAAAATTTCGTTAAATTTTCATATTAAAAAACACAGGAAATTCGTTGCATGTCTCGGCGACCGTGCACTGCAGTACCAGCAAATTTACTCTCATTTACTACCTCTCATTTACTACCATATAACCCAAAGAATGTATTCATCAAAACCGATCATCTTTACAGCCTAGTTTATTTGTCCCCCAGTCAATCTGGAACAATGCCAACGTATTGTAGCACGAAGTGCAGCAGTCCCACTAATTCTCCCAAATGGAATTGTTTCTTGAGGAATAAACAGAATACACATGCCTAAATTGGTAATTGATTGATGGATATAAAAATTATACAAGATATGTTCAATGCAGTAATGCGAATGGTTGCTAATGACAGCCATATCAGATAAATTGTTCATACAATTCCGATTATACACATATCTTAGGAGCTTTTGATCTGGGGGCGGGTAGGTGGACATGCTGGGTGTGTGTGTGAGTGTGTGTTTGTGTGAGAGAGAGAGAGGTAACATTCTCCTAGTCCCTAACCGTAGCTATACACTTGTTCTTTTATAAATTATAATCATGCAAAGCTATGTAAGCACATGATTATATCACAATGACGTCACATTAGGTACAATATATAAGGCAATCCCATATGACCAGTGCAATACGATGTAGTCTCAGCAATAAATATAATGTGTATTTTAACAATATATGTTTCCAATACCACACAGGGTAGCATCAAATATTGCAGGAAGATATTGAGTGGGGTTCATTGGAAGACACAAATACAATACACAGTCTACTGTAAATGTTATATATTCTAAAATGTTATAAAATATATCCCAATAGAAATAAATAAGCTATGAAGTCCCTAATTAAACATTTCCAACATGGCAAATGTATTTGATGACGTATATGAGCCTGGCATTCGTACACTAACATTTGTACATGTAATAACCATGAGAGACTTGTTTCAATCAGCTGCCTAAGCTTCTTCAAACACAGCATTGTTGTTAGTGCACAACTTGAATTTTTTCCAGAGAGTGATCAGAAGGGAGTCCACCTCGAGCAAAACCTCAAAATCCTCCAGGAGGTGTACCAGGACCAGAGCTAGCTTGTAGGACCAACAATGCTGGTATTTACAGAAAGGATATGATTGCTGCATCAGTCGGTGCGATGCTCCCCGTTCCCCGTTTGTTGTATCAAGACCAATGAAGAACAGGTTTTCAGATTGAACGCTTTTCTCCGAAGTGCCTCTAGGATTGCCTGTTGTAGAGCCTTGGCAGTCTTCAAGGCACCCATTTCGACTGGGCACAGTATTTTTCCCCTCCAAGTTGTTGTTTATAGGGTGAATGAATTTCACACATAGACTGAGCATTTCATTGCCAGATTCAGGTGTACTTTCATCTGCTCTCAACGTGAGATAAGATACAGAATTCAAAATGGTAACTAATTCCTCATCGACATTTTCACTGATATGCTTCATGAAGTTATACACACCAATAATAGGAATGTGTGTGGCATTTCGACTCATGCCCGTCAAATACCGCTTGAGGTCTGCCTCACCCAGTTCTTCTCTGGTGAATGGAATGAAATCCTCAGCCCATCTTCTTTTGACGAGTAAGAGTACCAACTGTAGTTGTTTCTCCTATTGGCCAGGTAACATTGTACAAAACTGCCTTTTGCCCCTTTCAGGTCATGTCTTTCTTTTTGAGCTGTACAAATACTCCTAATCAAATGACCACCTTCAATCAGATTGCTGATAGGCTAATTAGCATAGGCTAATGAAACAGCTTTGAATTTCTTCTAGTTTCGAAAGAGGAATAAAAATACATGAGTTCTGGTCCCACCTGCATTTTGATTTTCATTTTTTCACCATGTACAGGACACTAACATTGTCTTTATGGCGCTTGGTCTTTTTTGTCCTTCGACAGATTTATCTTCCCCTTATCATGTTTGATGAGATTGTTTGAGGATTTCACCCAGATATTCACATTTTTGCATCTCAACACAGCTTTGCATGCCACGCAGATTGCAACTTTTCCATATCGGTATTCGACAGTATTCGACCAGGAAAGCTTTCGTGAAAATGTCACTAAATTGTCCTGTATTTTCTCTGCATTTTCAGCTTGATTCACAGGGTGTCCATGTAGCAATGTTGGTACTTCGTGTGTTAATTCAGACGTAGAAACGGTAGATGATTGCCGGCTGCATTTGTAAGTTCCTACGAAGTATGTGACGATTTCAATCAACGTCACAACTTTTTTGAGACAAACAAGTAGTCTCTCTGGACAAATTAGTTGATGAAGCTACCTTGACATGTGTTTATGCTCCCAGGGTATAAGCCTTACACTGCCATGGATATGGGCCAAGTCGAAATTATCACACATAACTCAGACAACCGGTACATGTAGCTATACTGGATAGTTGCACGAAATTGTCTGAGAATTTCAAATTTTGTATCGCTGTATATCAGTCATATGGCAAGCCAAAGTGCTTTTTATTCCGAATTTCCGATATCGGGAATTCAATTTCCGATATCGGGAATTCAATTTCCGATATCGGGAATTCAATTTCCGTTATCGGAAATAGAATTTCCCATATCGGAAATTGTCACCGAATTTCCGATATCGGAAATGAAAGCCTGAAAGCTTTACAAAACCTAGGGGTGCATTCTACACCTAAATCTGAATCTGAATCTGAAACCTAAATGATGTGCGGCTAAAAACAGGCATGGGTTCGGATCTTCGACCATAAATAGATGTAAAATCTTTAACAAAAACCTTGTAAACCTATATATTTTCTAAATGGGCACACTCGTGCCATTATTTCAGGGGATTTGTGAGCTATTGAAATTGAAAAGGAAAGACGTGCAATGCTCCTTAGCCCTTCTTCAACTTTTCTGAAAAACATGAAATGATTTTCTTTTTATGTATGTTAAAGTGTTTCCCGTCCAAAGGACAATTTAATATCGCGAAAAAAATAGGGGATCGACCTACTCGTTTTTTGTAAAATTTTATCGCCATAGAGGAATCATGATTTTCGCTTCCAGAAAAAGTGCGGATTTTGGTCCTCCAGATATTCAATTCCGGACACGATTAACTCTGTAGTGGCAAGTGGGTGCGATCAACAAGCAATTGTTATATCCTTGTTTGGAGAAATGGTTACGTCCAGCAGGGTGATACTATAGATATCAGTTAGTAGAAAGGTAAGAAGAATTACCTTGCTGTCAAAATCGGGCGATCTTCCTTATAATAAAATTAGGGAGGGACCACTTTGTACGAAACCGTGGCAAGTGTGGGGTGCACCCTAGAGTTGCAATTCCCGATATCGGAAATTCAATGACAATTTCCGATATCGGGAATTGCATTTTCGATATCGGAAATTGAATTTCCGATATCGGGAATTCAATTTCCGATATCGGGAATTCAATTTCCGATATCGGGAATTCAATTTCCGATATCGGGAATTCAATTTCCGATATCGGGAATTGTCTCCGAATTTCCGATATCGGAAATTGCAATTTCCGATATCGAAAATTCTAATTTCCGATATCGGGAATTGCAATTTCCGTTATCGGAAATTGAATTTCCGATATCGAGAATTCAATTTTCGATATCGGAAATTGAAGGTCATGAATTTCCGATATCGGGAATTTTAATTCCGATATCGGGAATTCAATTCCCGATATCGGAATTTCTCGAATAAAAAGCACTTTGGCTTGCCATACAGTCACACTTCTTATCGGCATTCTGTTCAATAATCTGGCGCTTTTCTTAAGCAGAACATCATGGCACCAAATTTCACACTGCTTGTGAGTTCGGTGATGCGGATAAATCTGACAACGAACAGACGGCTATGACATAAGCTAGCCTACCATATTATACAAGCATGTTTCCATCTCGGGGCAATTAACACACAATCGGGCGTGAATTCTTACAATATGATGTTATTTTTACCAAGAGTGAATCTGGTCATGCATATAATTTACTTTTATACGATAAGCAGTTTTCTGTCTCTTCGTACTCGAGTCTTGAGTCGAGTCTTGACAACAATGCTATATACTTTGAAACGTGGACAGGAGAATTAGGTTCTGTTGTATCCGATGGATTCTTGAGTATAACTTTCGACGGTTCGTGATATCTTTGAAGGATTTCCGTATATTTGTTCTTAACTGTGGTTGATATGGCGAAGAATGAAACACTTGGCCGGGTATCACATACTTGTGTTCTGAATGAAACACTTGACCGGGTATCCCATACTTGTGTTCTGAATGAAACACTTGGCCGGGTATCACATACTTGTGTTCTGAATGAAACACTTGACCGGGTATCACATACTTGTGTTCTGAATGAAACACTTGACCGGGTATCACATACTTGTGTTCTGAATGAAACACTTGACCGGGTATCACATACTTGTGTTCTGAATGAAACACTTGACCGGGTATCCCATACTTGTGTTCTGAATGAAACACTTGACCGGGTATCACATACTTGTGTTCTGAATGAAACACTTGACCGGGTATCACATACTTGTGTTCTGAATGAAACACTTGACCGGGTATCACATACTTGTGTTCTGAATGAAACACTTGACCGGGTATCACATACTTGTGTTCTGAATGAAACACTTGACCGGGTATCACATACTTGTGTTCTGAATGAAACACTTGACCGGGTATCACATACTTGTGTTCTGAATGAAACACTTGACCGGGTATCACATACTTGTGTTCTGAATGAAACACTTGACCGGGTATCACATACTTGTGTTCTGAATGAAACACTTGGCCGGGTATCACATACTTGTCTTCTGAATGAAACACTTGACCGGGTATCACATACTTGTGTTCTGAATGAAACACTTGACCGGGTATCACATACTTGTGTTCTGAATGAAACACTTGACCGGGTATCCCATACTTGTGTTCTGAATGAAACACTTGACCGGGTATCACATACTTGTCTTCTGAATGAAACACTTGGCCGGGTATCACATACTTGTGTTCTGAATGAAACACTTGACCGGGTATCACATACCTGTGTTCTGAATGAAACACTTGACCGGGTATCCCATACTTGTGTTCTGAATGAAACACTTGACCGGGTATCCCATACTTGTGTTCTGAATGAAACACTTGGCCGGGTATCACATACTTGTGTTCTGAATGAAACATGACCGGGTATCACATACTTGTGTTCTGAATGAAACACTTGACCGGGTATCCCATACTTGTGTTCTGAATGAAACACTTGACCGGGTATCACATACTTGTGTTCTGAATGAAACACTTGACCGGGTATCACATACTTGTGTTCTGAATGAAACACTTGACCGGGTATCCCATACTTGTGTTCTGAATGAAACACTTGACCGGGTATCACATACTTGTGTTCTGAATGAAACACTTGACCGGGTATCACATACTTGTGTTCTGAATGAAACACTTGACCGGGTATCACATACTTGTGTTCTGAATGAAACACTTGGCCGGGTATCACATACTTGTGTTCTGAATGAAACACTTGACCGGGTATCACATACTTGTGTTCTGAATGAAACACTTGACCGGGTATCACATACTTGTGTTCTGAATGAAACACTTGACCGGGTATCACATACTTGTGTTCTGAATGAAACACTTGACCGGGTATCACATACTTGTGTTCTGAATAAGAATAATAAGCATTCTATTAATACTTTCCCCGTTTGGGTCGTTTCTTCCATCTAACGATCACATAGTTCATCGCTTTCCAACTGATGGTTTGATAGGGCAGCTATTATATCATTGCTCTTGGCTATCTTATCTAATACCGCTCAAACGGGAGCAATGGACTGTGTGGTCAAGCGGGAGCTATGGACCGTGTGATCACATGATTCAATATGTCCATATGAACATCTAAAATAAAAGCGTGACTAGTTGCAAATTATCACATAATGATTTTTGTTCTTCAGCTGATTTTAGATATGCACTCAGAATATTGGACTGTGGGGTCATACACCGGAATCTTTTTCCACCACCGTTATTTGTTAGGCAAAGTACCTGCATCGAAATTCGTATAATGTACCATTTGACATGGTCTATCATTAATGAAACACGATTTTCCCGGAGAAAGTGAAGGTTGAAATCTTTTCGAATATAGAAACAGTTTGAGGCCACATAGTAGCCATCTATAGTGTTGCTCAATATGCTTTCTCTTTACCTTGAACGTCTCTTCCTGGCGTAAACGCCAAGCTATGCTTGTCATAAGATTTTGTAGCCCCCAGATGCATGACACGGTTTCATTTTGCCATTCTAGCTTCCAATTGCATTAGGACAATAATGTTTGAAAATGCCTTGGCATAACTATTCAGTCAAACTCCTCCAGTTGTTTGTCGTTGTTAATCAGGGCACATAGAGGCTTGCGTCTGACTTTAAAAAAACCTGGATTTCACCAAATCGTCTTGCTACACAAATGTATGGTTACTTTAACTTTTTGTAGTACTGGTTACGCACCTCATGCAACGGTGATGGCAAATATGCCGACATACTGACAATAAATTATACGACACCACATGCCAATATTCTGATTGTATAATGGTGCACTATGGAGTTATCCAGGTCAGTTGGAAATAAACAACGGGGTCCCCTATTCGGTCACCAATGGTTGATTAATCTGTCGCGCAAACTCATTATATCTAAATGAATATTTGTAACAATACTCCAATGCACACGACATTTATGCAGTAAGAAATTGAAACGTTTTCCTGGAAAACTCTCAGAAACGTCGAAAAACTTGTCATATTCTGCCCAATTTTTAGAGAAATAGTAAGAGCGATTTCAATAAAATACACTGTATCGTCTTCCACGTCGGCCGGTTAATATAAAATGGTGAAAACACGGGACATTGACCCACCATTTTTGTTTTTCAATTTTACCTGTCGTAAATCAGCCTCGATTTTCACGTCAACCAAAGGGGCTTAACTGATATGGTTAAAAAGTACGTGACTCCTGCCGGTCTGTAGGTCTGTTAGAGAGAGAGGCCATTCCTACGAAACTGCCTGGTGCACTCTAACATATCCTGAGAACCACAGCAGATTCCTCTGATGGTTTGTATACCATCCATGCCGAGGGTAAGCCTCGGAGGCCAACAATCCTCCAACACTCCCAACACCCCCAACACATACAGATAACATATAAACACAAACATATGAAGTGGTGGAAAATGATATATAATCAATATTCTGATTGCATAGTGCATCCAAAGAACCGAAACTAATCACTGTGGTGATTTGTGTCTCAGCCACATAACCTAACAACATCAATGATACTGCGGAAAAGAGGGTACAAGTAGAGACGACACGCGAAGAAGTTCGATTTTACCAAACATCGTCGGCGATGACTCCTCATGTTGACCCCATAGAGATACTATATGGCAGGTGATAGGTGGTTTCATTATGACATTCAAGATACTCATGGTGCTCGTATGAACAGTCACAATAAAAGCGTGACTGAGATACATCATTCTCTAGACGACGACTTTACAACGAATATCATATGGATTAAGAATACTGATAAGCAATACAGATTTTATATTTTTGAAACATCATGATGTCTTACCGGCATCATTGAAAACTGTTGACCGCTTCTCTCTTGCAGGGAACTAGCCTATGTTTATGTATGCTATGATTGTCTTTTTGAATTTGGTGCTAATACTGTTATATGGAATATGGAATAGGTCTTTGGATTATGGACACGGATATTCTTCAATGGACGACGACTGAATTATGAATGACGGACCAGACGCTTGTAATTGATGTCCAGTTCAGACAGTCTATCCAAGATGTGATTTGACGGCTTAAATTTGACATCTTGTGCGATACAAACGTAATGCCAACAATATACACCATCGATTAGCAATTCCGCCATATGGATAATCTGAAATTACTCATATAAAAATGAATACAGGGGGGACATTATTTTTGTGTTTGGGCTGCGTTTCGGGACAACTATGAAATTTAAGCACCTGTTAATCAGAGTCGCATGTTGGTGGATTTCCTTCAAATTAATATATGCTAAACCATTAAACTCAATATAGCAAGGGTGGTGGAAAGAGATGCCGGTGTACTGACAAAACATCATATGTGTTTGTTTGTTTGTATGTTTGTTTGTTTATTCCATGAATAATTATGAAATTCAACAATCATATACAGAAAGAAAATGCGAATACAATACTACATCTAAATAAATAAACAATGTAGATTGGCGTGAGGTAAACCTCGACGAGTTGGAATTATCCCGGAATAATTACAAAATCATGAAATAGAAGTAAAAAGTTTGTTTCAGAGAATATTAAACATGATAGCAGAGGCATGGAATAATAAAGCACAAATTATAGCTCAGGTGAATAACCAACAATTATGATGCATTGCTCAGTTTGCAAATAAAGAATATATTTACTTAGCGGTATATAGAGAGCCGAGAAAAACTAACTCGTGGACTTCGAAATCGCCATTCCTTTGTTGTCTTTGTTATGAAAGGTAATAGGTTCTTGGTTGATAAAGTTGTCTAAAACAGTACAAAGATCCGGCTGTTGGCAAAAATGAACCCCGGGAGTCCTGTATTCATATTTGATCGTTTGGACATACCAAAATACAATCAAACGGATAATTTGAGCCAAAATAATTTGTGTATACAGAACATGGAATGCAATAATGATGTGCAAAGAAGGCAATGAGGAGACGATTGATTTATTTGCCAAAATAAGGTGAACATTGACAGTCATTGTGCATAGGTTTTATGGTGGCAGTCAACACTTCAAAAATTTCACCGTAAACACAGGAAGACATGTTGGATGAACATATATTATTGTTCGAGAGTTGTGATCCAGCTAAATCACAGATCAGTGCGCCAGAAGAATATTATTAACTCGAACTAAATTGAATAAGCCCGAGAAGTCTTTGCTTTCAATAAAGCGAGAACTTCGCGATTTGACTGTACTGGTTCAAAACACAATGTTAAGCATTGGCATTGATATGTACATATTCGTATATATGAATATGGAAGTTTACGCACTGTCAGGCGTGGCTTGGAACTTGCATCGAAAATGGCGTCTTGGAAAAAATCTTCGGGGATGCCATTAAGAAAACACATGGTCTCAATGACCTGGTTCTCGACTACTACTAAAAGAAACGATCACCGAAATCGTCAAGACTCAACAATATTCGGGTATCATTTGGTTCTGAGATCAGGAGTTCAAGATATTTGCATATTACCTTTGTAAATCTTTCGGTATCGCTCGGTTTATTTCGCGACGATCCGAGTACTTTGCCGGAATTTATTTTCGGAAATATATTATAATTGCACACCAAATTTAGTTATTGCGTCTACGTAGACTAGCGGCAAAGTTTTCTGGCACTAACCTCGGCTAAGAATCAGACAATATTTTTTGATATTTTTTTTTTGTATTCCTGTAACACTCAACACTCCCAAAGTCCAGGATCTCTTGAGAGTGGGGCTTATTAACTGTCAAATGTTACCACCATATAAGAGGGCACCATGCATACTATGAGTGCCTGGCAATAGCACACCAGTATTTTAATTGACACATTTCTAAGGTATTTCAATGGTGGGCATACTGAAAAATACATACCGATATCCGTTAACTCAGACTCAGTTACATATGAAATACATAGGATTAACTGTAACTCTGATAATCCAGGACCAAAAAAATATGTTGTAACAATGTACATGTATGGAAAATGAATGTAATTATATCGCAGAGGCTATATATTTTACGACTATTTTCACTTATGAGTTTATACCTGGAGATTTTGGATTTTCTGTAAAACATCAATATTTTGCTTCAAGTATATAGATTTCAACCCTTTGCTTCCTGCCGATCGTCTCATTTGTCAGCCTTGTATCTTTGGATTAATGCTTGCGGGAGGATTTTGTTTGAAGCAATATATTTGCATGTTGCTTGATTGAAACCCTGCTAAATATATAAATTTTCAGAAAGCGCAAACTTGATTTAATCTGTCCTTCAAAATATCTGCTCGCGTGTGTCTAAAATAAAACAAGACCAGGCGAGAAAATAAAATAAACAACCACAAAACTTGATTTCCGCAACATTTACCATGCGTCTATGTCACAAGAGAAAAGAATCGCGCTAAAACACCAGTGCATCATTCATATGAGTTTAATCTGACATATAAATCCGAGAAACCCTTTATTTCCATGGTAAACACAACAGTCGACTCGCCAAACATTTTCACGCAGTCATTTTTCTTCAACCAAATTCACTCGGTAACGGACAACAGACAGATTGGCCAAGCCGGCAAATCACTGCCATTGTCTCACGGCGTTTTCAAGAATGACATGATTTTCAGCTAATCAGCTTCGCGACATAAAGCCAATGTTGACAGCCTCGTTCCCACAGCAACTCGCGCGCAGTCGGAAGCTAATTTCGTCATATAACTTATAACTTTTAACCTCTTCAACTTCCTGGCCCATGATATATAATTGAGGTAGAAATTGCCATTGATGTCGTTAATGTAAATTAATAACAGTATAGGATCAAGGATTGATGCTTGCGGAACACCACAGGAAACTAAACTTAAATCAGTTGCAGTGCTACTAATTTGACTGACTGGAAGCGTTCAGATAGATAGCTCCTGAACCAGTGGTAACTCGGAATCCATAATGATATAGCTTATTGAGAAGTATAAAAAACATTTGAACGGTCAAGAAAAGAAACAATACTGTAATGCTTCGATTCCTTGGCGGAGACCAGTGATTCGTGGAGAGACAAACAAGTTAGGAAGGTGGTAACTTTTGCAATTTTCATTCAGGATGGTACGACACCTGTTACAAAAGAAAGATTTACAATTGAGCAAAACGGAAGAGAAACAAAATCGAATGGAGGCTTGAGATTAACTTAAATAGATATACCAGCTGTTCCCGCAGCACAGCTTTTCGAATGGAGTAGTAGTTCATGGACTTCCCCTATTGTACATGGTTGAAATTCAAAAGTAACATTGTACCTTCAGAAAATCAGTATAAGTTACGCCAACAGAGGGAATATTAGCGGCTATAGATTTGAAGCCACTGCAGAAAAATATTCATTGAAGCCATTAGCAATATTATTTGAGTTAGTTGTATCGGTGTTATTTATCTTAAACTTGTCAGGGAGATCAGTTGTTTTTCTTCTATTCAATAATTCATTTATGGTCTTCCACGTTTCCTTTATGTCATTATTAAATTCATCAAATTTGTTATGATAGAACGTTCTCTTAGCTATATTTAAAGTATGATTTAGTTTATTTCTGTATTGGCGATACTGTTTTCGTAGTTAAGAGTAAGTAGAACTTTTAAAAGCCTATTTTTCTCATTCATAGATTTCATTATATGAAAGTTATATCTTAGTTATTCATTATTTTTTTTTGTTTTTTTTTTTTTGTTCTAGAGGTTCTTACTACCTTATTCATTACCGGGAAACAGGCGTTGTAGATTGCAGAGAACTTGTTCATAAACAATTCTTAGCTGTGATTCACATCTGCAACGTCATCCCAATTTACATTTGCAATTTTGTTTAAAACATCTCTTTTTGTTCCTTGGTGACACGTTAGTAGATTATACTTTTATTCTGTTGATCATACACTATACTTTGGTTTTCAATATGGAAGATGGAAAAATGTCCGCTTATGTCGGTCAGAAAACTACCCCAAAGTCGAGTTTCGGCATAGGAATTTGTAAAATAAGAGCAGCTGTGCTGAATTCACTCTAGTGGGTTTTGTTATTTTGGGAAAAGGGTGGTAAGAATTCATTATGTCCAGAAACGATTTGAAAGGTATATATATATTTGATCAGTTTCGAATAAATCTATGTTAAAATCCCCCAATATAGTGCGTGTCGTTTTCTCAGGCTTTTGTGTATTCAGTATATCTGATAATTTATCATTAAAGTAATTAACTTTTTTTTGTTTAGAGGACGGTAACGGATTTCGTATATTCTGATCTTTATATGATGATAAATCTTCTCTGGCAATATTGTCGTTGACATAGAGGACAGCTCCGCCGCTATGTTTTTTTTGCTGATGAGAAGTAAGGGGTGTATCCAGATATTTCATAAAGTTGTTATACGGCAGGATTTAACCAGCTTTCGGAAATATCAATAACAGAAAACTTACACCGTAGGTTGGAAATAAAGCCACATATTTCAGGGAAATACTTTCTAAGGCTTCTTGCATGGATGTGTAAAAACTAGGTATTTTCTATCCCGTTATTATTTGATTCGTTTTACGTATTGTTAAAGGAGTCTTTGATGAAATATTCTCCAGTAAATAGTCATGGATATTACTATCGGTTATATAATCGGCTGTCTCGTTGAGGTTGAATTGAATCGGGTTAATACATGCATTTGTGTGTCGAGTCGCAATCAGATGGCACAAAAGCAAATTTACTCGAACTTTAGTACTGTTAATTGTTACGTTTTATAGCATCCTGCTGTCTGTTGAGATACATTGCATTGTGGAACGAGAACGGAGCAATGCTGGACAAAGTATTTGCTGCCTTGAAATGAACATTCGACGATTTGTCTAAAAGTAATATTGCGAATATTTAGCGTCACATGCAGTGCCAATAGACAAATAAATCAGTTGTTTCAAACCAAATCACCACTCATTTAATAATGTTTCGTCGTTTACTATCCAATTATAGTATAGCGACTTCAACAGATAATCCTTTACAGTTTGCAACCAATATTTCTTTTTATCCCGAGTATAGAAACTGCTTATCACTACACATTATATCCCGGATTGTTGAAACCAATGTCCTATGGCCTAACTATGAAATTGAATTGTATTTACTAAATGTCATGGGATGAGTTCAACTTTTCAATATTACCTCTCCTTTCAATTGATCAAATATATTATATATGCCCTTGATATATTTAAATGGAATGAGCTATCCTTCCCATTACATGGTCAATATAAATATCCTCTATTTTGCACATTTTTAAGGCAAGGATGAGCCGAAATGCAGTGCATATAACCAGACATTGAATTTAATTGATTTTAGAAACGAAAGCAGTTAACGTTATCGGTGATTCTAGTCAACAAGGTCCGATCGAACAGTTATTCATTGCAATTTTTCACATGGCGAGGAGGTCAGACAAGGAAATGGAATTATAATACAAGAATGCTATACAACACCACACCAACTGTAGTCTCCCTACGATAAACACGGTCTGTCTCCACATTTCGTGTAACATGCAGACTCACACGCTCATAAATGGAAGCATTTAATAGCATGGTGGTTGTTTACTACCCACAGTCTCGAGAAGCAAAGGTACACGTTTAGCTATCAATGTGAGTTCCGCTATGTGCATTTCACCAAGAAGTCCACTGTAATGGACAGGAGCATACTGCCGAACAAATTCTTTATTGCGATGGAACGATCATTCGAAATCCTTTGTCATTCTAAAAGTAATATGCTAATATTGAAAGTTAACGCCGTTGTAAGAACCGTAATATGATACAGAAATGAAAGAGGTAAAATACAGGGTAAAATAGTGATTTTGACTGAGCAAGCAATGAATTAAAATAAGTGTGCCAGTGACGCAAACCATATGTAATGATAACGATTTGTGTTGAAGCCTGATATGCTGTCTGGTATTTGTCCGCCATGATTTAATATAGTCTAATGCCCTATCAGCTGATAGCAATAGTGTAGTAACGGCACGTACAGCCCGCAGTAACATTGTCCTTTTCCGTCTCTTTTCAAGTGGTAGCAGATCGTGTCGAACAACTCAGAATTACAGCACTCTCTCTCAAAACACAGTGAAGAAAGACGACAATAGAGAATAGAACATGGGCCGTGGTTTTCAATAAACACAGAACATGCAAAAACACTGGATCAAACTGGTCAGAACACAGATCGTAGACTTGCGAAAACATAGAAATATGACCGCATTCAAACAGCATCGGACAGCATACCCTGGCCCCTTAGCACTAACAGTAACATATAGCGTCCGTCTACATATAACACGAGGCGAAATTTAACACTGGGTGTCGATCTACTGTAGGTCAAATGGAGGCCAATCATTCTCTGTCAGAGTCGGGCGGTACAGTGACGACAATTAAGGACTTTTTCCCCTGTCATTTGGGAAAGTGACGTATTGTGGGTCTTCGTATAACGCGACGGGAGACTTGGCATGTCAGTGTCAATAATCTATTTACAGTTTTTTCCTGGGTAAGTCTTTACGCGATGTAGAAAATGCCAAGACATACAGACATACAATAGCGGAGAGTACAATATATTCAAACAATAGGCACCTTTTGCCAATCAATGTGAAGAGTACCCGAAGTCGGCCGAATACTTTTGTTGTATTTATAGCCTTGGGTCATGAGAAGGGATGTTTTCGTTTTAGATTACAATCAATCACAGTCAGGTCTTCCAAAACATTGAACGGCAATTCGATAAAACTTCAGCCATTATCTCCCACGTTCACTTGCGCTAACGACTACGACTTTGCGGTCATGGTAGCAGACGCTCCTATAATAAAGTAGTTTTTAAATCAAACAATGACGTTCCATTAGATCGTTTTCATATTTAATGGAAAATCTTATAATCGTTTCTGGCGTTCAGAGACTGACAAATGTGCCTTATTGACAGTTTACGTCAACGAGTCGTGCCAGACAAAAACGTATTTTTTTTATGACTCGCCATAATCCATTACTAGTCGGAATTGTTGGATATTAGTTATACGCCACTGTTTGTTAGTCCATTAAGTCTGTGCGTTTACATCCTGGTTATATCACAATGGTTAATGATTGCCCTCAAAAAGCATATGACAAACCGACATAGAGAGGCTGTGATAAAGCGATTTCATTAACGATCAGCTTTATGTCATTGTCACATCCATTCCACGACTAACAATAGATTGTATAAATAGCATCCCAGGTGCTGAATAAAACTAATACAGTTTTGCTGGTCTCAGCATCCTGTGAAATATTTAAACAGGTGTGGAGGCTAAGAAGTCCGTTGGCTAAAAGTGTCCAGCTCCTATCTTCTAACCCATCTAAGGTTAGGGATAAGTGTCCCTGCTCAGCTGTAATTGAAATGTAAAGGAGGAGAGACACTATTCTCCTGCATATTCTTGGCCATCACACTGGTTTGAATAAATACGTACATTTCATAATAAATGTAAACGCATTGTGCCATATTGTGCACCATATGCTTCGTCGTCTATAATGTAAACATTCCCACAATTGCCAACTGAAACTAATATGTGACATTGACGACCTTCTATTATATCCTACAGTTGGAACCTACCCACACTGGCCGACCAAAGCATAACCAGTGGCAATGATTGCATTCGAGCCGTCATATCTGAAGTATCCGGTGTCTCCTGGATTTAGAATGGATTATCACAAGCATGCTTCAGTATGCTGGCCCATTGCAGCCTGTCAATAGCCCATATGATCTATGGAAGCTTCCTGCGAAAGAAAATCATTGCCGAATTTACTCTTGGATCCTTTTATTTTTTTTGTCAGTCTATACAGCAATGTATTAAAAAATTTAATTGACAGCTTGTTACTTTCTCACATCTCTTTTGAAGGCAATTATAAATACGACAAATAGCATAGGAGAAGTTTCGCAGATCCAACATTTTCAAAGAACAACCAATATTATAACAACAGTATTCTTAATTCCTCTTCATTTATCACCTGAACCATACTGTTGTCGTGTCCGCAGAGTCCCGCATCATCATAGTTTCGGTCGAACCTCTGAGGATAATGCTAGCCTGATAACACGAGTATAGTGCAAGCAGATCTGTCCTCAGTATTCAGGCGGGGGCTATGAGGACAGGCCTGTGTTATCCTAATAGTTCCGACCCGGACCCCTGAACTCTGAAGATGCGACACCGTCTCTTTTAATATTGTCAGATTAAGTTCAACCAGGTTTTATTCACAAGAGAGATAGGTCTGGTCACTAATCAGTATGGCAACTCCTATTGGAACGAACTGCAAGTGAATACTCGGACGCGAATACGGTAACCGGGTTCGAACACAATTTTTTGTGAGAGTGAACAATTGGCATATACAGGGATAGAATTTAGTATTACCGAAATGAATGATAGGTTAATTATGATCGGTCGTTCTTGTAAACAACGGACCAGGCCTTTTCAAGTTATGTGGTACAGGTATCGTCAAACAATTACTTTCTTCAATTCAAACATTTCAGTATCATTTATACTATATAACAGCAGGAGTCCGACAACTGAGCATTGTGAAATTCTCCTAGCTACGTCAGATAACCGTTAGGCAAAACTCACTCTATTGATAATGGTGTTCGTTTTTGGCTCATGACAACCAAGGATAATCTATATCGCGGGTATTAAGATTATACAAATCTTTCCCAATAGTACACTAGAACCGAACTGTATAACAAAGAAGTAGTGCAGTGCATCGGTTGATTTGAACGTTTATATGTGTCGTTCTGTTTGTGGCATCAACGCTGATGGCGGATCCTTCCTGTGTCCTGTCGGCATTTTCAAATCAACATCACCGTAACTACATCGTTCATTCCAGACACAGTGACTTTTCCGTTTCTGCCTTTCTCTGTAGGAGTAGTATATGTTGAAATTGTTAGCAATTATTGGAACAGGAAGGCTTATCAGTATAAGTCCTGCGATAGCACACACCCCTCCAACGACGTACCCTATCGGGGTTTTAGGGTAAACATCTCCATATCCAACCGACGTTATCGTTATCAGTGACCACCACATTCCCATAAGCGCGTGAGGAAAAGTGTCATCTTGTGTCAGCTCTGCATAGAATATAGCAAAGGCGAAGACAACGGAAGTGGACAATGCCAACATTATCAACAGGAACAACTCCTTGGCACTGGCCTTGAGAGACAATGCGAGGACTGTGAATCCCCGTATACACCGTGCTAGTTGGTGGAGTCGTAATACACGGAGAGCTATCATTGCTTGTATCAAAATATCAATATTTCTGTTGGACGACCAAAAGGTCCAGTCTATCCAGATCACAAAATATATTATTGCGATAGGTAACACGAACACAACGTCAGTAAAGGTGGAAAACGACTTCAAGAATGTCCATTTGTTTGGACAAACAAAGAGTTTGGTGACAAATTCCAGAGTGACAACGGCAACACTAATTAGGTCAATAAATTCAAGTGTTTCTACAGGGTGTGTTGTCGAAAAACGATCAATTTTACTAATACGAGAAATATCAACAACAGAAACGTTTGTCCGATTAGGATTTGTTTGCACTCGGAAGTGAGGCACTGTCCCAAGCATAATGGTGCCGAGCGATACTATCACCAATATAGCACTGATCACGGCGTAAATCTGCAAGAAGAAACATTGAATATCTATGATCTGCATCGAATATATCAAATATATTGTTTGTTATTTACATTCGTATGCTGCACTTCAATAACACCTTCTTCATTGCGATTACCACTTCTTTTCAAACAATCACGATCCTCACATGAACAACCAAGCATGAATGAAAAGCAGAACATAAAAAATAATGCGTGTATCACTGGACATATCAGATTTTGTCGACAAAAGATGTGACAAAATTGACTATTTTTAATTCAGGGTTTGATCTTAATTTAGAAGATAGAACCGGCCTTTCCAAAAATGCAATACATTTGGGTATGAGTATAGTTTGACTCCTCAGATTCTGTTTTGTACTTAGACAGTTATCGGCGAGAAATACTGCCTAATATAATATAAAAATGAATGAACACATGGCTCTAGAGCCACATGACCATCCAGATGGTAAAAGATCATGCCTAAATAATCAGCTATGAGGCAAAATGATTGGATTTCGACAAGTGAATTCCTCAATTATGTTGTGAAACGTGAAAATAAATCAGGTTCAAGTCGTCAAGTCATTATCTGTAAGGATTATTTCTAAAATGTCCTTTCCTTGATATTAAAACGCATGTCAATCGCACTTTGGACGTACGATGTTTTACGTGGTCACCATGACTGGCTAAACCACATAGTATTCAAACAATCGTAAGTTAAGTGGAATTAAACAGACGTATAACCAGAGATCGTGTAGGTTATTCATGTGTGAGATTTATCATCAAAATGATGATAAACGAAGTTGCTGTCCGCCTCGCCCTTATTCGAGTATTATTTATGCAATATTGGCGGCCTATCCAGACAGTCACAACTGCTCTATGTTAGATGAAAGGTGTATAGGGACCCAAAGCTTTGGTATTCTATATTTACATGGAACAGCATAAAAATACTTATAAAATTAACCACTCACCTTTGCATATTTAGATGACTGGGGGTACTTCAGAAATGTCCACAATTTTGCGCTGAGGGAACATTTTTTCTCCATCCATTTATCTTCCTGAGACAATCGTGAAAACTCTTCTCGAATGCGTGCTTGTGTTGAAACTTTTTCCATAGAATCGATGTAGGTTTTCCAGCAACATGTAGTTATACATGTCTCGTCCAATCCCCAAAATTCCAACTCTGATTTGATGACCAGACCACATCGACCAGAAGGCAAGTGAAGTTCGCCAGTTCGATAGAACTCCAGTATATATTCGAATAAGAAGGAACTGCGGTCGAAGAAAACATTTTGACTTTGATGATTTGCCAATGCTGCCAGGCGGGTATTTGGTACATTCAGTAACGTATCCCGGTATGTCACAAAATGAACTCCACCGATGTCGATATTAACCCTAACTCTTTCATCATTTTTGTTCATTTCTGAGTCCCAAGAGTTAAAGGAAGAATTTTCTGTTATCTCAGTGATTTTCAAATCTTGCTCTCTTGTCCTAGACGATTTTATCCCTGCCAATATCTTTACCAAGAAAGCCATGTCTGCCAATCGTGTTATCAGGCGAGATGGTAGCG
Organism: Hanleya hanleyi; assembly: GCA_036873755.1. Lineage (NCBI taxonomy): Eukaryota > Metazoa > Mollusca > Polyplacophora > Lepidopleurida > Hanleyidae > Hanleya > Hanleya hanleyi. The sequence continues at coordinate 54,700 of JAVTVY010021508.1, read as the reverse complement.
TGTAGAGGCCGATGTCGCTGGAGAATGACAAATAATCGAAAATTAGCTGGTATAACGATGCCTTTGTACCTTAGCGTGCGGATCAGTATCTCGGTCCCGCATATCTGTATGTCATTCGTAAATACAATGACAGCCTGGAGACTCTGTAAATGATGCCATTACGTGCTTCGCTGTGTCAAGTAGATAAATATGAATTATGCATGCTGGACCATTTATCATCAATCAATTTACTTTTTTATTGACGTTATTGGTGCCATGCATCTGGCGAAAATATGTTTACGTACTCAAAACAAATTATAATTAGAGTTACGTCCGGTAAGTGCAATGAACCGGGGTAGGCCTACATCTTTAGATATGCAATCCCAAAGGAAATATATGCATTGTGATATGATTGAGTACGTCGTGGAAGTATTTTCAAGATTCAATTCTCACACAAATAAGCAGACAGTTCCTAGATGTTCTGTCCATCGCCAGTATTAACCCCATCTGGCCTGGGCTTTTTGGGACGGGGGCATTTAAATATTTTCTATTACCCCTTGAGCTAGGAGGCTTACACTTACCACACTATACCCTTAGGACAAGCTCTACCAGAAAAATCTAAAATGGCCGCTTTGATGACGTCACAGTGATGTCATCTTCAAAACAGGCATTTTTGATCGATTTTTCGGTCAATTTTGTTTTTGTTTTTTTCTTTGCATGAATTAGTAAATAATAGTCCGATATAACTTTTGAATGACATTTTGAAGTGTCATTCGGTTTGACGTATAGAAGTAGTGCAAGTATGAACACTGGTATTTTCAACTTCTTCTTTATTAAACACGACGTTTCGCTAAGTCTGCCCTTAGCATTCTCAAGTGTATAAATGTACAATCAAACATGAGGTATTAATCTGGGAGCCAGGATCGGGTTTTGGTGAAAGTGTTCACCCCATCGGCAAGATAATTTCCATCTATACCATGACTTTCTATGGCTATGGGCGGTATTACTCAGGGTGGATGTAGAGTTCCAAAGTGGTGCAGTTTTTTCCATAGCGGACGATATGTTTCGCTGCTGACATTCATTTTACTTTGCCGAAAATGGGGGTGCATGTCCGTGGATGTCCGTGCATGTCTGTTCGAATGATTACTTCCTAACCCTTTGTTGGATTCTTCCGAAATTCGGCATACGCATTCCTTGCGACAAGACGTCAGTTGGTCTCGCAGTTCAGCAACATCTGCCTGAAGGTGGCGCCACTGGGTCAAAATGAATCTTGCTTCTTTGTGTCCGTGGATGTCAGTTACAAGCGATAACTTCCAAACGCTTTCTTGGATTCTTCCGAAATTCGGCATACGCATTCCTTGTGAGAAGACGCGGTTGCGTACTGGATTTCAGTAACATTTGCCTGAAGGAGGCGCCACTGAGTTTCGCTTCTTCGTGTCCGTTCCAGTTGAAATGGGTCTTGCTCTCTTTGTGTCTGTGGATGTCTGTTCAAATTCTTCACAGGCGATAACTTCCAAAAGCTTTGTCCGATTCCTTCGAAATTTAGCATATACACTCCTTGTGACTAGACATGAGTTGGTATCGCGTTTCAGCAAGATCCACCTGAAGGTGGCGCCACTGGATCTTGTTCCAATCTTCTGTGCATGTCCGACTTTCCATTCAAATTCTTCACAAGCGATAACATTCAAATGCTTTGTCTAATAATTAGGCATCCCTAAATGCGTTTTTTCTTCTTCTTCTTTCTTCCGCTTCTCGCTGTTAGTTTTGAATTTCATATCGCTTTAAATGAAGGACACCATTCTCTTAAATTTGCTTTCCAGTCCTTCTATTCCACATCATATACTAAAGCTTTTGCAGGAACCATATTTTATTTCAGACGTATAATATGAAATAACTGGCGGGGCAATCCCCGTACTACCGAACCTGTGTTAGTTTTGAATTTCGTGTCGCCTTGCATGAAGGACAACATTTCCTTCAATTTTGCTATGAAATCATTCTATTCCACATCATATGATTTACCCTAAAGCTTTTGCATGAACCATATTTTTTATTTCAGAAGTATAATATGAAATAACTGGCGGTTATTTCCCCGCAGTATCGAACCCCTGTTTTTTTAATTTCATGTCATCTTAAATGAAGGACAACATTTCCTTCAATTTTGCTATCAAACAATTGTATCTCGCATCATATGATTTACCCTAAAGCTTCCATTTGTGTCCACACGTGTAACTTACTATATTAATTACAACTGAGGTCCTAAAGTTTGGGTGCACACTGTGCATATGATCAATTTCCTGAATTGAATTGAATTCCACCTTGTGGTTTTTCGGACTGACAGATGATGGCATGCAGTTGTTAGTGTGGTTGTTTCATGTACAGGGAGCTTTCTATGGCTTTCATGTCAGTACACCTACCACTACCCTCAAGAACAGCATGTCCCCATCCCCAGGGCGCCGAGCCGCACCCTCTATCTCCCAAACTAGCTCTCGCCCGACACTCATATATTGTGTTTGAGCATATATATCTCCAATATATCTTGGCAGAAGCTGAAATTTGTGTGTTGTCTGCAATATTGGGATAATTGCAACCCCAAAAGGTTTCAATTTATCAGGCACAGACCCATGTTTTTGTATTTGGTAAATATGTCCCTTGTCTATAGATCTTTCTTGGAATTGTTTTTCGTGCCAATCCGCTTCTGAGTGGCGCCACCTCCGGCCAAGTTAAAATTGCATCTCCAGACAATAACTTTTGAAAACCTTAAGGATTCTTTCCAAATTTGATGTGGTGGTACCTTGCCTAAGATCTGGCTTGAGAATGTTTTTCATGTTGATAGGGGGACCACCTGAAAGCTAAGTTAAGTGTTTTCAGACAATAACTTTTGAAAACCTGAACCGATTCATTCCAAATTTAGTGTGTAGGTACCTCGCCTCAATTTCTCGTTTGACATTGTTTTCATGCCGATCCACATATAGGTGGTACCACCTGGGGGCAAATTTAAAATTATGTTTCCAGACAATAACTTTTTAATACTCGAATGAATTCTTTCCAAGTTTGGTATACATATACCTTACCTGAAGGTTTCACTTGGTATTGTTTTTCTTGTCGATCTGCTCATAGGTGGCGCCACCTGTAGGCCAAGTTAACATTTTCTATTTCCAATGTCAAGGGATCTTGCCTCAAGATCTCGGTTGGGATTATTTTTTATGCCTATTTGCCTACACATGGTGCTACCTGAGGGCCACGGTAAACTTGCATTTCCGGACAGTAACTGTTGGACCTCAATGGATTCTTTTAAATTTGGTATGTGGGTAGCTACCCTCATGTTTTTCCTAAGTTTTACGTTTTTACTTTCTTCACAAATAATGAATGTTTCCTTTACTAAAGATGCAAAAGGCATGCCTCCAATTGTATTCGATCGACTGTATCTAGTTTCTTCAATATCGGAATCTCCTCAAATTTAGCATGCATGTATCATGCCAGAAGATGTTGCATGGGATTGCCTTTCGCTCACTTTTACTTACAGGTGGTTCCACCTGGTGGCGAAATACCGGATTTGTTTCCGGGTAATAACTTGAGAACCGCTCGTCAGATTCTTCTTAAATCTGGTATGAATATATCATGACATTTGATGTCACTTGGGATTGCGTTTCGCCCACTTGTGCTTACGGGTAGCACCACCTCGTGTCAAATCTAAATTTGATTTCGCTCATCAGATTTTTCTCCAATTTGGTATGCAGATACCATGCCATGATATGTCCCGTGGGATTGTATTTCACCTGCTTCTGCATACTGGTGGCGACACCTGGTGGAAAAATCTGAAATTTATTTCTGGCAACAATGTGACAACTGCTCATCAGATTCTTCTCAAATTTGGTATTCATATGCCATAAGATGTCACTTGGGATTGTGTTTCGCACACTTGCATACAAATCTAAATTTGGTTTCCGGGCAATAACCCCTTTTCAGATTGTTCCCAAAGTTTGTATGCCCATACACCATGTCATGAGATGATCCTTGGGATTGCATTTCGCCCATTTGCACCTACAGGTGCCGACACCTGGTGGCAAATTTAAAATTTGGTTTCCAGACAATAGGTTGAGGATGCATTCAGCTTCTTGTCAAATTTGGTTTGCCGATAATATGCCTTGAGATGTCACTTGGGGTCGCTTCTCGGTTACATAATTTCCATGCTTCATTGCATGGAAACTATATTACCGAAGCAAAAAAACGTTCAGTCAACCGTTCTGAGTTGATTTTGAAACCTGGGAAGGCAGAAAGACCCGCATCCAACGCCTATGAAGTAGCAGTTGCCTCCCTCATGTATATCCCCCGAGATCAACAATGCTAAAAAATATTGCTGCCATTTCGGCGGGGGACTTAGCATCCTCTGGCTGCTTGTTGAATTTGGTGCTAATACTGTTATATGGAACATGAAATAGGTCTTTGGATTATGGACGCGGATATTCTCTATTATGAATGACGGACCAGACGCTTGTAATTTGGCATGTCTTAGCCCTACCAGGTCTGGGGGAGCAGTATGGTCCCCTATCAAGCTTTATTCCCTATTTGCCGAGGGACAAAAAAAATTAGAGCTGACACTCTGTGGCCTTGAAGGATATCATATTGGGGTCATTTTGAGCCTATTTGCATAACTCCGAAACAGAGGATCATGGGTAAATTGAAAATGGCGATCACGTGGAGTACCACAAATGTGCTGTTTTCGTCATTTTTATTGTGCTTTTCTGCCAGGAAAGGTCTGCAAAACTATTTTATTTCAAATCAGATTATAATTTACTAAATTATCTTGCAGCTTTTGCGTCGGAGAGCACATAACTTCATTGATTTGTTCATTTGGATTAGTGACCACGATTTCGTCGAAATTTCCCTGACTGTGATATTGATAATTCTGTGCTGGCAATACTTCCTGAGAATCCCAAGGTGCCAATGGTTAAGGTTGCAGGAACGCGCGGACGTTCCACCCAAAAGACTAGAGTACTTTTCTACTTGACACCATGTTAAAAGAGCCATTGCCGTTTGTCTGAGACTAAAAGCTCGCGTAAAGATTCTGAAGCTGCCTCCGCCAGGAGAACTTCCCTAGAGCGAGTGATACCAATGCCCTACAATGTTGTGCGGATTAAGGATCGCCATCAGAGCGAAACGGTAATCATCCTGCTGGTAAAAAATGAAGCCTTCGATGAGGAAATTAATCCGATTCCGGAGAGTGAAACATGACGCACCTCCATACAAGGCGATAACTTCCAGAAGAGGACATGTTTTATATTTCGTTTTGATCCATACATTGATGAGGACGGAATATTGAGTGTTAGTGGATGTCTTAAGCGTACCGACTTTCCTCATACGAGCATGAAGCATTCTGTTAGCCTGCCCATCATTTGACGACGCTGATGATTGGTCACGACCACGAGAAAATTAGTCACCAAGACCGTGACATGACCTGGAATACACTACGTGATTATGTACACTGGATTCTTGGATGTAGCTCAGCATTTGCTCACTACATTTCGAAGTGCACTAGGTGCCACAAGCAAATCAGTTCTGGTCAGGAGCAGAAAATGACCGATCTACCGCAAGATGGTCTGAAAACTGTTCCCCGTTTGACGTATTGTGGAATAGACTTGTTTGGAACCGGTTTGATCATCAAGGAAGGACGAAATGAAATGAAAAGGTAGGACGTCTTTTTCTCTTGCCTGACGTCTCAGACAGCTGACATTGAAACCACAATTTTCCTTGAGGCAGATTAGTTCATTGATGCCATGTGGCTGGGATCTGGGAACAATAAATCAGGGCTGCACCCCATATTGAGGCGTTTACTCCATTAGACATCCTCGATGCTCATCCATTAACATCAGATGAGTTATTTGTTTGAGCTGACCTGTCATCACACCTCCCGAGCTAGCGTATCTAATTCCGCTTAAGCCGGTGCTAGGTGTCGTGTCGATACTTCATGGTATCCACATGAGCATCTGCAATGAAAGCGCGGCCGAGATACTAAGGCTACGTCTGAGAATCCACCGTATTCTCGGGTCTGAAGGTGAGGTGCCGAGGGAAGCTTTCCTGTAGAGTCATATGGTTGCTTTTTAGTCGCCAGACGTCGTCAATTTTCTCACCTCTTGCATATCGCTCCAATGCGTAGTATGCTTTCTGTGTCGCTACATCAGACTGGTTTACAACTCGACGACGAATCTTTTAGGATATTCATATGTGAGACTGCAGCGGTCGAACTGCCGACCTCTCAAAACGAAAAGTTGGAATTACCCTACCTCATTGGAACTGTTAATACCGAACCACTTTTTAATCGTGAAGTCAAAGATAACCTTGCCACCACCTGTAAATTTAAAATTTCAGCGTGCCGACATTCTATTCTCGTAAACGGCGGCACAGAGTGCGGCATTTAGCATTAAAATCTGGTGTCGTATCTGCAAATGCTGCAGTCTTGCTCAAAGTGGAACGGTCATGGAAGGGACCTTTAGGTTGGTGAAGACGTACTTATGAAGGATGATGACTTACCTCGTAACCAGCGGCGACTGGTTCGTGTAAAGTAGACCACCAAGAATGAAGACAACCAGGTCAGGCTCGTTTTCGGAAGTCCATGTTTGGATAGCCAATGTCGATCCACTCGCACAGTGACATGCCAAGGACGTCCCGTTCAGACTCTTGTATTATTTCTAGAGAATGAATGTTGAGGATCCCTGATCAGCCTTTCCAACGTAAATCTTGCGTTTAATTATTGTCATTATCTAAATCAATTATTTTTCTAAATAGTTGTGTACCATTGGAGTAGCAAAAATCTTGTTTGGTGTTCTAATATGTAATTTTGCAACGTATCTGGGACGTCATAATATGCCTAATTTTCGACACCTGATCTGTAAATGTATGAACGACTGGCATATCGATGTTATTTGTTCATGTTGTAGTTTTATGGAACTTAAGGACCTTTTGAATCACTTGCAGAACATGTAAAAGGATCTGATCACATGAGCAAATTCTGTTCAACGAAATTATGCGTTATGCTCACAATACATGTGATAAAGGCAGGATTTTTTTATTAACATCTCACAGTAGGAATAAAAGCTTCTGTTCTTGAGAAACCTGCACTTCTTCAGTCATCACCTCTCATGTTTACATTCGCCTACGCTTACGACTTTTCCATCACGGTAGTAGACGCTTGCCCACTGCCACAAGCTTATTAAAGGGAGACTGGTATACTACCAACTATCCAGTCAGATTCTGAGATGTTTTCTTCCGGTTTGTCGATTTTGGTCTAGTTAACCAATCCACTGAGAGAACTAGCACTTCCGGTATATCTGCTGGTCCTGTTAGATACTGTACTGCATGACTCTGATTTCTGACGTAGATTCGTGTAAATGCATTACCTTATTAAAACATTGTTTATTTGCTGGATAAGTCATCCGGAAAGGGTTTTATCTCCCTTGTTCCACTGGGAGCACATACCAGATAACTTCCTTCAAGTAGTAACGACATTTAACTATTCGTTTATTCTAGGAAAGCAATACATGTAAACACAGGGGTTATTAGTTCATATGTGCAAAATTTAAACAGATATTCCTATAATAAAGTAGTTTTTAAATCAAACAATGACGTTCCATTAGATCGTTTTCATATTTAATGGAAAATCTTATAATCGTTTCTGGCGTTCAGAGACTGACAAATGTGCCTTATTGACAGTTTACGTCAACGAGTCGTGCCAGACAAAAACGTATTTTTTTTATGACTCGCCATAATCCATTACTAGTCGGAATTGCTGGATATTAGTTATACGCCAGTGTTTGTTAGTCCATTAAGTCTGTGCGTTTACATCCTGGTTATATCACAATGGTTAATGATTGCCCTCAAAAAGCATATGACAAACCGACATAGAGAGTTTGTGATAAAGCGATTTCATTAACGATCCGCTTTATGTCATTGTCACATCCATTCCACGACTAACAATAGATTGTATAAATAGCATCCCAGGTGCTGAATAAAACTAATACAGTTTTGCTGGTCTCAGCATCCTGTGAAATATTTAAACAGGTGTGGAGGCTAAGAAGTCCGTTGGCTAAAAGTGTCCAGCTCCTATCTTCTAACCCATCTAAGGTTAGGGATAAGTGTCCCTGCTCAGTTGTAATTGAAATGTAAAGGAGGAGAGACACTAATCTCCTGCATATTCTTGGCGATCACACCGGTTTGAATAAATACGTACATTTCATAAGTAATGGTTATAGTACGTTTTACGAGAGATTTCCGATTTAACCAATGCAAGGGGCGTGGTTTACACGAGGGCGTAGCCCGAGTGTAAACCAGCCCCGCGCATTGGTTGAATCGGAAATCTCGAGTAAATAGTTCTATAACTGATTTAGCTCACAGCTGTCAATCAAGTCTAGCGCGTGTAACACGTGCGCGACGGGTTAAAATCCTGTTGACCTCGGTATTGTGTTTCATTCTTCAAGATGGAGTGGTCAAGTGATGTCAGCGAAAGCGTCATGTTACACGAGGCAGATGATGTGGAGACGGATTTTGTTCTGTCACAAATTGACATTCCATCATTTACCAGCCGTGCTGGAATGACATTATCACAGAGCTTGGATTTGTACGACATTGAGCCAGATGATCTCGCCCATGACGAGGAATTGGGAAACTTTGTCATTCAAACACAATGGCAAAGCGTAAACACAATCTTATCACAGTCTCCTGGAAACAGCAAACTATCGGTACCCGCAGATGGCATTCAGAAAACAGAAAACCAGGATACCGGTAGATTTCGGAAGCCTTTAACCGAGGGAGAGATAGAAGAGCTTGTCGCCGGTCAAAAGTGTAAAAACACGGAGAAGAGCACCCGTTGGGCGGTAAATGTTTTCGAACAATGGCGGGAAGCAAGGAATGAAAGCATTCCTTCTCTTTCGAAGATGCTACCTGACGATATCAATAAGTGGTTAGCGAAGTTCGTTGTTGAGGCCCGAAAGCAGGACGGAACACCTTATCCGCCGAAATCACTGTACGTTCTCAGCTGTGGTCTTCTGCGTTATTTTAAGGAAAATAACCAACGTGGCATGAATTTCCTTGACAAGCACGATGATACTTACCTTCCATTCAGAAGAGTATTGGACGCTGAAATGAAAAGGCTAACTAAAGCAGGTTTGGGAATTACTACACGTCAAGCAGACCCTCTCTCCCCTGCAGATGAGGAAAAGCTTTGGGAATTGGGAGTGTTTGGCACTACACAGAGTTCGACGTTACAATCAACACTGTTCTTTTACAACTGCAAGTTGTTCGGCCTGCGCGGTAAGGATGAACACAGGAATCTTACATGTGATCAGTTTATTCTGGGGGAGGATTCTGTTGGAATCTACGTTGAATTTCACGGGAAGGATAATAAAACTTACAAAGGGGGATTGAAACACAAGCAAGTGAATCCCAAAGCGATAAGGCATCATGGGAATGGTGGCGAGCGATGCGTGGTTGCTATGTATCATACGTATCTTGGGGCCTTGGACAACGCCGGTGAATTTTACCGAACACCCATCGATGGAAATGGTATCCGTTACAGCCAACACGTCGTCGGTGTTAACAAACTCCAGAAGATGATGGGTGCTATTTGTTCGGCAGCCGGACTCAAAGGCGATTACACTAATCACAGTGGCAAGCGTACGTGCGCGACACAACTATACCAAAACGGATTTGATGAACAGATCAGTATGTCCATTACGGGTCACAGAAGCATACAGGGTGTGCGAAAGTATAAACAGCCATCCCCCGCTATGTTGTCCGAAGTGTCGAACACTTTAATGCCGCCCCCACCAAAACAACCAAAGGCATCATGTACTGTTTCCAAGGAAAGTACCATTAAAAGTGAAACAACAGTGGAAGACCAGGAAAACGCACCGGTACCCATAAAAGTCATGGACACTATCCCACCAGCTGGACATTCTGGTAAGCCTAAAAACGATAACGAATTTCCATTCGGTATCAGCAACTCGCGTCAAGGAAATGTGTTCAGCAATTGTGTATTCAATTTCGGCGGAAAGTGAACTGGTATGTAACGTGAACGAATTATCTTCGTGGAGTTTCAAGCATTTTTATATGCTCTTCTACTCTGAATTAAAAAAAAGAACTATTAATTTTGATGCTTATGATCACAGATCTTTGAAACTACGTAAATTACCGTATTCCAGACATTTATTGATTTATTGACCATTCAAACAGACGATTTGAATTGAATTATCCTGTTACAGAAATGCATGTATTTCATTGAAATTTAAGTTTTTTCTGTCCAGTTTTCCGCGTGTCGGCCCTACTTCAAAATCACTAGTCTAGACATGATTCTCATGTACTTCCTTTGGCGATCACGGATGTTTTGATGTTTTGAATACAATTGTTTACATTGACATTGATTTGCATTGACTTGTCTGTTATTTGTTATTGAAGACCAGGAAAACGCACCGGCAGCGTGCCAGGTGTTCCGGGGTTCACGGGTACAATTGAAAATAATAGCACTGCTCTGAAAATTATAGCACGCTTACTACGGGGGCGTGGCTTACTAAACTATTTGAGACAGTGGTGTTTCCCATTTATCAAAACAAAAGATCAAAGACAAATTCAGCGGGCTATGAGCTAATAAATGTAAACGCATTGTGCCATATTGTGCACCATATGCTTCGTCGTCTATAATGTAAACATTCCCACAATTGCCAACTGAAACTAATATGTGTTGTAATTGACGACCTTCTATTATATCCTACAGAGCATAACCAGTGGCAATGATTGCATTCGAGCCGTCATATCTGAAGTATCCGGTGTCTCCTGGAGTTAGAATGGATTATCACAAGCATGCTTCAGTATGCTGGCCCATTGCAGCCTGTCAATAGCCCATATGATCTATAGAAGCTTCCTGCGAAAGAAAATCATTGCCGAATTTACTCTTGGATCCTTTTATTTTTTTTGTCAGTCTATACAGCAATGTATTAAAAAATTTAATTGACAGCTTGTTACTTGACTGAATAACCAATTTCTCACATCTCTTTTGAAGACAATTATAAATACGACAAATAGCATAGGAGAAGTTTCGCAGATCCAACATTTTCAAAGAACAACCAATATTATAACAACAGTATTCTTAATTCCTTTTCATTTCTCACTTGAACCATACCGTTGTCGTGTCCGCAGAGTCCCGCATCATCATAGTTTCGGTCGAACCTCTGAGGATAATGCTAGCCTGATAACACGAGTATAGTGCAAGCAGGTCTGTCCTCAGTATTCAGGCGGGGGCTATGAGGACAGGCCTGTGTTATCCTAATAGTTCCGACCCGGACCCCTGAACTCTGAAGATGCGACACCGTCTCTTTTAATATTGTCAGATTAAGTTCAACCAGGTTTTATTCACAAGAGAGATAGGTCTGGTCACTAATCAGTGTGCCAACTCCTATTGGAACGAACTGCAAGTGAATACTCGGACGCGAATACGGTAACCGGGTTCGAACACAATTTTTGGTGAGAGTGAACAATTGGCATATACAGGGATAGAATTTAGTACTACCGAAATGAATGATAGGTTAATTATGATCGGTCGTTCTTGTAAACAACGGACCAGGCCTTTTCAAGTTATGTGGTACAGGTATCGTCAAACAATTACTTTCTTCAATTCAAACATTTCAGTATCATTTATACTATATAACAGCAGGAGTCCGACAACTGAGCATTGTGAAATTCTCCTAGCTACGTCAGATAACCGTTAGGCAAAACTCACTCTATTGATAATGATGTTCGTTTTTGGCTCATGACAACCAAGAATAATCTATATCGCGGGTATTAAGATTATACAAATCTTTCCCAATAGTACACTAGAACCGAACTGTATAACAAAGAAGTAGTGCAGTGCATCGGTTGATTTGAACGTTTATATGTGTCGTTCTGTTTGTGGCATCAACGCTGATGGCGGATCCTTCCTGTGTCCTGTCGGCATTTTCAAATCAACATCACCGTAACTACATCGTTCATTCCAGACACAGTGACTTTTCCGTTTCTGCCTTTCTCTGTAGGAGTAGTACATGTTGAAATTGTTAGCAATCATTGGAACAGGAAGGCTTATCAGTATAAGTCCTGCGATAGCACACACCCCTCCAACGACGTACCCTATCGGGGTTTTAGGGTAAACATCTCCATATCCAACCGACGTTATCGTTATCAGTGACCACCACATTCCCATAAACGCGTGAGGAAAAGTGTCATCTTGTGTCAGCTCTGCATAGAATATAGCAAAGGCGAAGACAACAGCAGTAGACAGCGCCAAAGTTATCAACAGGAACAACTCCTTGGCACTGGCCTTGAGGGACAATGCGAGGACTGTGAATCCCCGGATACACCGTGCTAGTTGGTGGAGTCGTAATACACGGAGAGCTATCATTGCTTGTATGAAAATGCTAATATTTCTGTTGGACGACCAAAAGTTCCAGTCTATCCAGATCACAATCTGTATTATCGCGATAGGTAACACGAACACAACGTCAGTAAAGGTGGAAAACGACTTCAAGAATGTCCATTTGTTTGGACAAACAAAGAGTTTGGTGACAAATTCCAGAGTGACAACGGCAACACAAATTAGGTCAATAAAAACAAGTGTTTCTACAGGGTGTGTTGTCGAAAAATGGTCAATTTTACTAATACGAGAAATATCATCAACAACAGAAACGTTTGTCCGATTAGGATTTGTTTGCACTCGGAAGTGAGGCACTGTCCCAAGCATAATGGTGCCGAGCGATACTATCACCAATATAGCACTGATCACGGCGTAAATCTGCAAGAAGAAACATTGAATATCTATGATCTGCATCGAATATATAAAATATATTGTTTGTTATTTACATTCGTATGCTGCACTTCAATAAAACCTTCTTCATTGCGATTACCACTTCTTTTCAAACAATCACGATCCTCACATGAACAACCAAGCATGAATGAAAAGCAGAACATAAAAAATAATGCGTGTATCACTGGACATATCAGATTTTGTCGACAAAAAATGTGACAAAATTGACTATTTTTAATTCAGGGGTTGATCTTAATTTCGAAGAACCGGCCTTTCCAAAAATGCAATACATTTGGGTATGAGTATAGTTTGACTCCTCAGATTCTGAAGTTGAATATATTTTGAAAATGACAAGAAAATGTCTAAAGATTCCGAAGATAAAAAGGGAAGTTTCTCCAAAATCGTAGGGTCAGTACTTGAAGCATATTCTGTTTTGTACTTAGACAGTTATCGGCGAGAAATACTGCCTAATATATATATAAATGAATGAACACGTGGCTCTAGAGCCATATGACCATCCAGATGGTAAAAGATCATGCCTAAATAATGAGCTATGAGGCAAAATGATTGGATTTCGACAAGTGAATTCCTCAATTATGTTGTGAAACGTGAAAATAAATCAGGTTCAAGTCGTCAAGTCATTATCTGTAAGGATTATTTCTAAAATGTCCTTTCGTGATATTAAAACGCATGTCAATCGCACTTTGGACGTACGATGTTTTACGTGGTCACCATGACTGGCTAAACCACATAGTACTCAAACAATCGTAAGTTAAGTGGAATTAAACAGACGTATAACCAGAGATCATGTAGGTTATTCATGCGTGAGATTTATCATCAAAATGATGATAAACGAAGTTGCTGTCCGCCTCGCCCTTATTCGAGTATTATTTATGCAATATTGGTTGCCTATCCAGACAGTCACAACTGCTCTATGTTAGATGTAAGGTGTATAGAGACCCAAAGTTTTGGTATTCTATATTTACATGGAACAGCATAAAAATACTTATAAAATTAACCACTCACCTTTGCATATTTAGATGACTGGGGGTACTTCAGAAATGTCCACAATTTTGCGCTGAGGGAACATTTTTTCTCCATCCATTTATCTTCCTGAGACAATCGTGAAAACTCTTCTCGAATGCGTGCTTGTGTTGAAACTTTTTCCATAGAATCGATGTAGGTTTTCCAGCAACATGTAGTTATACATGTCTCGTCCAATCCCCAAAATTCCAACTCTGATTTGATGACCAGACCACATCGACCAGAAGGCAAGTGAAGTTCGCCAGTTCGATAGAACTCCAGTATATATTCGAATAAGAAGGAACTGCGGTCGAAGAAAACATTTTGACTTTGATGATTTGCCAATGCTGCCAGGCGGGTATTTGGTACATTCAGTAACGTATCCCGGTATGTCACAAAATGAACTCCACCGATGTCGATATTAACCCTAACTCTTTCATCATTTTTGTTCATTTCTGAGTCCCAAGAGTTAAAGGAAGAATTTTCTGTTATCTCAGTGATTTTCAAATCTTGCTCTCTTGTCCTAGACGATTTTATCCCTGCCAATATCTTTACCAAGAAAGCCATGTCTGCCGATCGTGTTATCAGGCGAGATGGTAGCGTGTAGAGGCCGATGTCGCTGGAGAATGACAAATAATCGAAAATTAGTTGGTATAACGATGCCTTTGTACCTTATCGTGCGGATCAGTATCTCGGTCCCGCATATCTGTATGTCATTCGTAAATACAATGACAGCCTGGAGACTCTGTAAATGATGCCATTACGTGCTTCGCTGTGTCAAGTAGATAAATATGAATTATGCATGCTGGACCATTTATCATCAATCAATTTACTTTTTTATTGACGTTATTGGTGCCATGCATCTGGCGAAAATATGTTTACGTACTCAAAACAAATTATAATTCGAGTTACGTCCGGTAAGTGCAATGAACCGGGGTAGGCCTACATCTTTAGATATGCAATCCCAAAGGAAATATATGCATTGTGATATGATTGAGTACGTCGTGGAAGTATTTTCAAGATTCAATTCTCACTCAAATAAGCAGACAGTTCCTAGATGTTCTGTCCATCGCCAGTATTAACCCCATCTGGCCTGGGCTTTTTGGGACGGGGGCATTTAAATATTTTCTATTACCCCTTGAGCCAGGAGGCTTACACTTACCACACTATACCCTTGGGACAAGCTCTACCAGAAAAATCTAAAATGGCCGGTTTGATGACGTCACAGTGATGTCATCTTCAAAACAGGCATTTTTGATCGATTTTTCGGTCAATTTTGTTTTTGTTTTTTTCTTTGCATGAATTAGTAAATAATAGTCCGATATAACTTTTGAATGACATTTTGAAGTGTCATTCGGTTTGACGTATAGAAGTAGTGCAAGTATGAACATTGGTATTTTCAACTTCTTCTTTATTAAACACGATGTTTCGCTAAGTCTGCCCTTAGCATTCTCAGGTGTATAAATTTACAATCAAACATGAGGTATTAATCTGGGAGCCAGGATCGGGTTTTGGTGAACGTGTTCACCCCATCGGCAAGATAATTTCCATCTATACCATGACTTTCTATGGCTATGGGCGGTATTACCCAGGGAGGATGTAGAGTTCCAAAGTGGTGCAGTTTTTTCCATAGCGGACGATATGTTTCGCTGCTGACATTCATTTTACTTTGCCGAAAATGGGGGTGCATGTCCGTGGATGTCCGTGCATGTCTGTTGGAATGATTACTTCCTAACCCTTTGTTGGATTCTTCCGAAATTCGGCATACGCATTCCTTGCGACAAGACGTCAGTTGGTCTCGCATTTCAGCAACATCTGCCTGAAGGTGGCGCCACTGGGTCAAAATGAATCTTGCTTCTTTGTGTCCGTGGATGTCAGTTACAAGCGATAACTTCCAAACGCTTTCTTGGATTCTTCCGAAATTCGGCATACGCATTCCTTGTGAGAAGACGCGGTTGCGTACTGGATTTCAGTAACATTTGCCTGAAGGAGGCGCCACTGAGTTTCGCTTCTTCGTGTCCGTTCCAGTTGAAATGGGTCTTGCTCTCTTTGTGTCTGTGGATGTCTGTTCAAATTCTTCACAGGCGATAACTTCCAAAAGCTTTGTCCGATTCCTTCGAAATTTAGCATATACACTCCTTGTGACTAGACATGAGTTGGTATCGTGTTTCAGCAAGATCCACCTGAAGGTGGCGCCACTGGATCTTGTTCCAGTCTTCTGTGCATGTCCGACTTTCCATTCAAATTCTTCACAAGCGATAACATTCAAATGCTTTGTCTAATAATTAGGCATCCCTAAATGCTTTTTTTTTTCTTCTTCTTTCTTCCGCTTCTCGCTGTTAGTTTTGAATTTCATATCGCTTTAAATGAAGGACACCATTCTCTTAAATTTGCTTTCCAGTCCTTCTATTCCACATCATATACTAAAGCTTTTGCAGGAACCATATTTTATTTCAGACGTATAATATGAAATAACTGTACTACCGAACCTGTGTTAGTTTTGAATTTCGTGTCGCCTTGCATGAAGGACAACATTTCCTTCAATTTTGCTATGAAATCATTCTATTCCACATCATATGATTTACCCTAAAGCTTTTGCATGAACCATATTTTTTATTTCATAAGTATAATATGAGATAACTGGCGGTTATTTCCCCGCAGTATCGAACTCCTGTTTTTTTAATTACATGTCATCTTAAATGAAGGACAACATTTCCTTCAATTTTGCTATCAAACAATTGTATCTCGCATCATATGATTTACCCTAAAGCTTCCATTTGTGTCCACACGTGTAACTTACTATATTAATTACAACTGAGGTCCTAAAGTTTGGGTGCACACTGTGCATATGATCAATTTCCTGAATTGAATTGAATTCCACCTTGTGGTTTTTCGGACTGACAGATGATGGCATGCAGTTGTTAGTGTGGTTGTTTCATGTACAGGGAGCTTTCTATGGCTTTCATGTCAGCACACCTACCACTACCCTCAAGAACAGCATGTCCCCATCCCCAGGGCGCCGAGCCGCACCCTCTATCTCCCAAACTAGCTCTCGCCCGACACTCATATATTGTGTTTGAGCATATATATCTCCAATATATCTTGGCAGAAGCTGAAATTTGTGTGTTGTCTGCAATATTGGGATAATTGCAACCCCAAAAGGTTTCAATTTATCAGGCACAGACCCATGTTTTTGTATTTGGTAAATATGTCCCTTGTCTATAGATCTTTCTTGGAATTGTTTTTCGTGCCAATCCGCTTCTGAGTGGCGCCACCTCCGGCCAAGTTAAAATTGCATCTCCAGACAATAACTTTTGAAAACCTTAAGGATTCTTTCCAAATTTGATGTGGTGGTACCTTGCCTAAGATCTGGCTTGAGAATGTTTTTCATGTTGATAGGGGGACCACCTGAAAGCTAAGTTAAGTGTTTTCAGACAATAACTTTTGAAAACCTGAACCGATTCATTCCAAATTTGGTGTGTAGGTACCTCGCCTCAATTTCTCGTTTGGCATTGTTTTTCATGCCGATCCACATATAGGTGGTACCACCTGGGGGCAAATTTAAAATTATGTTTCCAGACAATAACTTTTTAATACTCGAATGAATTCTTTCCAAGCTTGGTATACATATACCTTACCTGAAGGTTTCACTTGGTATTGTTTTTCTTGTCGATCTGCTCATAGGTGGCGCCACCTGTAGGCCAAGTTAACATTTTCTATTTCCAATGTCAAGGGATCTTGCCTCAAGATCTCGGTTGGGATTATTTTTTATGCCTATTTGCCTACACATGGCGCTACCTGAGGGCCACGGTAAACTTGCATTTCCGGACAGTAACTGTTGGACCTCAATGGATTCTTTTAAATTTGGTATGTGGGTAGCTACCCTCATGTTTTTCCTAAGTTTTACGTTTTTACTTTCTTCACAAATAATGAATGTTTCCTTTACTAAAGATGCAAAAGGCATGCCTCCAATTGTATTCGATCGACTGTATCTAGTTTCTTCAATATCGGAATCTCCTCAAATTTAGCATGCATGTATCATGCCAGAAGATGTTGCATGGGATTGCCTTTCGCTCACTTTTACTTACAGGTGGTGCCACCTGGTGGGAAATACCGGATTTGTTTCCGGGTAATAACTTGAGAACCGCTCGTCAGATTCTTCTTAAATCTGGTATGAATATATCATGACATTTGATGTCACTTGGGATTGCGTTTCGCCCACTTGTGCTTACGGGTAGCACCACCTCGTGTCAAATCTAAATTTGATTTCGCTCATCAGATTTTTCTCCAATTTGGTATGCAGATACCATGCCATGATATGTCCCTTGGGATTGTATTTCACCTGCTTCTGCATACTGGTAGCGACACCTGGTGGAAAAATCTGAAATTTATTTCTGGCAACAATGTGACAACTGCTCATCAGATTCTTCTCAAATTTGGTATTCATATGCCATAAGATGTCACTTGGGATTGCGTTTCGCACACTTGCATACAAATCTAAATTTGGTTTCCGGGCAATAACCCCTTTTCAGATTCTTCCCAAAGTTTGTATGCCCATACACCATGTCATGAGATGATCCTTGGGATTGCATTTCGCCCATTTGCACCTACAGGTGCCGACACCTGGTGGCAAATTTAAAATTTGGTTTCCAGACAATAGGTTGAGGATGCATTCAGCTTCTTGTCAAATTTGGTTTGCCGATAATATGCCTTGAGATGTCACTTGGGGTCGCTTCTCGGTTACATAATTTCCATGCTTCATTGCATGGAAACTATATTACAGAAGCAAAAAAACGTTCAGTCAACCGTTCTGAGTTGATTTTGAAACTTGGGAAGGCAGAAAGACCCGCATCCAACGCCTATGAAGTAGCAGTTGCCTCCCTCATGTATATCCCCCGAGATCAACAATGCTAAAAAATATTGCTGCCATTTCGGCGGGGGACTTAGCATCCGCTGGCTGCTTGTTGAATTTGGTGCTAATACTGTTATATGGAACATGAAATAGGTCTTTGGATTATGGACGCGGATATTCTCTATTATGAATGACGGACCAGACGCTTGTAATTTGGCATGTCTTAGCCCTACCAGGTCTGGGGGAGCGGTATGGTCCCCTATCAAGCTTTATTCCCTATTTGCCGAGGGACAAAAAAAATTAGAGCTGACACTCTGTGGCCTTGAAGGATATCATATTGGGGTCATTTTGAGCCTATTTGCATAACTCCGAAACAGAGGATCATGGGTAAATTGAAAATGGCGACCACGTGGAGTACCACAAATGTGCTGTTTTCGTCATTTTTATTGTGCTTTTCTGCCAGGAAAGGTCTGCAAAACTATTTTATTTCAAATCAGATTATAATTTACTAAATTATCTTGCAGCTTTTGCGTCGGAGAGCACATAACTTCATTGATTTGTTCATTTGGATTAGTGACCACGATTTCGTCGAAATTTCCCTGACTGTGTTATTGATAATTCTGTGCTGGCAATACTTCCTGAGAATCCCAAGGTGCCAATGGTTAAGGTTGCAGGAACGCATGCGGACGTTCCACCCTGAGACTAAAAGCTCGCGTAAAGATTCTGAAGCTGCCTCCGCCAGGAGAACTTCCCTAGAGCGAGTGATACCAATGCCCTACAATGTTGTGCGGATTAAGGATCGCCATCAGAGCGAAACGGTAATCATCCTGCTGGTAAAAAATGAAGCCTTCGATGAGGAAATTAATCCGATTCCGGAGAGTGAAACATGACGCACCTCCATACAAGGCGATAACTTCCAGAAGAGGACATGTTTTATATTTCGTTTTGATCCATACATTGATGAGGACGGAATACTGAGTGTTAGTGGATACCTTAACCCGTTCTGTACCGTACCGGTACTTGAGTACCGGTAGAAAATAATTCAAGTAATTGTTGCAGATTTCTCATTCATGGGAACATAGATTTCTGGATTTTTAGCACAATGTTATACATTTTTGGAAAGCTCAGATTTCGGGCTTTCCGCGAATCAGACCAACTGTTGCAAGTTGTCTAAATTACTGGATGACACCACGATTATATTCCTAGTTAGAAATGCCTCAAATAGCTGGTACAGAAAGGGTTAAGCGTACCGACTTTCCTCATACGAGCATGAAGCATTCTGTTAGCCTGCCCATCATTTGACGACGCTGATGATTGGTCACGACCACGAGAAAATTAGTCACCAAGACCGTGACATGACCTGGAATACACTACGTGATTACGTACACTGGATTCTTGGATGTAGCTCAGCATTTGCTCACTACATTTCGAAGTGCACTAGGTGCCACAAGCAAATCAGTTCTGGTCAGGAGCAGAAAATGACCGATCTACCGCAAGATGGTCTGAAAACTGTTCCCCGTTTGACGTATTGTGGAATAGACTTGTTTGGAACCGGTTTGATCATCAAGGAAGGACGAAATGAAATGAAAAGGTAGGACGTCTTTTTCTCTTGCCTGACGTCTCAGACAGCTGACATTGAAACCACAATTTTCCTTGAGGCAGATTAGTTCATTGATGCCATGTGGCTGGGATCTGGGAACAATAAATCAGGGCTGCACCCCATATTGAGGCGTTTACTCCATTAGACATCCTCGATGCTCATCCATTAACATCAGATGAGTTATTTGTTTGAGCTGACCTGTCATCACACCTCCCGAGCTAGCGTATCTAATTCCGCTTAAGCCGGTGCTAGGTGTCGTGTCGATACTTCATGGTATCCACATGAGCATCTGCAATGAAAGCGCGGCCGAGATACTAAGGCTACGTCTGAGAATCCACCGTATTCTCGGGTCTGAAGGTGAGGTGCCGAGGGAAGCTTTCCTGTAGAGTCATATGGTTGCTTTTTAGTCGCCAGACGTCGTCAATTTTCTCACCTCTTGCATATCGCTCCAATGCGTAGTATGCTTTCTGTGTCGCTACATCAGACTGGTTTACAACTCGACGACGAATCTTTTAGGATATTCATATGTGAGACTGCAGCGGTCGAACTGCCGACCTCTCAAAACGAAAAGTTGGAATTACCCTACCTCATTGGAACTGTTAATACCGAACCACTTTTTAATCGTGAAGTCAAAGATAACCTTGCCACCACCTGTAAATTTAAAATTTCAGCGTGCCGACATTCTATTCTAGTAAAAACGGCGGCACAGAGTGCGGCATTTAGCATTAAATCTGGTGTCGTATCTGCAAATGCTGCAGTCTTGCTCAAAGTGGAACGGTCATGGAAGGGACCTTTAGGTTGGTGAAGACGTACTTATGAAGGATGATGACTTACCTCGTAACCAGCGGCGACTGGTTCGTGTAAAGTAGACCACCAAGAATGAAGACAACCAGGTCAGGCTCGTTTTCGGAAGTCCATGTTTGGATAGCCAATGTCGATCCACTCGCACAGTGACATGCCAAGGACGTCCCGTTCAGACTCTTGTATTATTTCTAGAGAATGAATGTTGAGGATCCCTGATCAGTCTTTCCAACGTAAATCTTGCGTTTAATTATTGTCATTATCTAAATCAATTATTTTTCTAAATAGTTGTGTACCATTGGAGTAGAAAAAATCTTGTTTGGTGTTCTAATATGTAATTTTGCAACGTATCTGGGACGTCATAATATGCCTAATTTTCGACACCTGATCTGCAAATGTATGAACGACTGGCATATCGATGTTATTTGTTCATGTTGTAGTTTTATGGAACTTAAGGACCTTTTGAATCACTTGCAGAACATGTAAAATGATCTGATCACATGAGCAAATTCTGTTCAACGAAATTATGCGTTATGCTCACAATACATGTGATAAAGGCAGGATTTTTTTATAAACATCTCACAGTAGGAATAAAAGCTTCTGTTCTTGAGAAACCTGCACTTCTTCAGTCATCACCTCTCATGTTTACATTCGCCTACGCTTACGACTTTTCCATCACGGTAGTAGACGCTTGCCCACTGCCACAAGCTTATTAAAGGGAGACTGGTATACTACCAACTATCCAGTCAGATTCTGAGATGTTTTCTTCCGGTTTGTCGATTTTGGTCTAGTTAACCAATCCACTGAGAGAACTAGCACTTCCGGTATATCTTCTGGTCCTGTTAGATACTGTACTGCATGACTCTGATTTCTGACGTAGATTCGTGTAAATGCATTACCTTATTAAAACATTGTTTATTTGCTGGATAAGTCATCCGGAAAGGGTTTTATCTCCCTTGTTCCACTGGGAGCACATACCAGATAACTTCCTTCAAGTAGTAACGACATTTAACTATTCGTTTATTCTAGGAAAGCAATACATGTAAACACAGGGGTTATTAGTTCATATGTGCAAAATTTTAACAGATATTCCTATAATAAAGTAGTTTTTAAATGAAACAATGACGTTCCATTAGATCGTTTTCATATTTAATGGAAAATCTTATAATCGTTTCTGGCGTTCAGAGACTGACAAATGTGCCTTATTGACAGTTTACGTCAACGAGTCGTGCCAGACAAAAACGTATTTTTTTTTATGACTCGCCATAATCCATTACTAGTCGGAATTGCTGGATATTAGTTATACGCCAGTGTTTGTTAGTCCATTAAGTCTGTGCGTTTACATCCCGGTTATATCACAATGGTTAATGATTGCCCTCAAAAAGCGTATGACAAACCGACATAGACACTTTGTGATGAAGCGATTTCATTAACGATCCGCTTTATGTCATTGTCACATCCATTCCACGACTAACAATAGATTGTATAAATAGCATCCCAGGTGCTGAATAAAACTAATACAGTTTTGCTGGTCTCAGCATCCTGTGAAATATTTAAACAGGTGTGGAGGCTAAGAAGTCCGTTGGCTAAAAGTGTCCAGCTCCTATCTTCTAACCCATCTAAGGTTAGGGATAAGTGTCCCTGCTCAGTTGTAATTGAAATGTAAAGGAGGAGAGACACTAATCTCCTGCATATTCTTGGCCATCACACTGGTTTGAATAAATACGTACATTTCATAATAAATGTAAACGCATTGTGCCATATTGTGCACCATATGCTTCGTCGTCTATAATGTAAACATTCCCACAATTGCCAACTGAAACTAATATGTGTTGTAATTGACGACCTTCTATTATATCCTACAGAGCATAAGCAGTGGCAATGATTGCATTCGAGCCGTCATATCTGAAGTATCCGGTGTCTCCTGGAGTTAGAATGGATTATCACAAGCATGCTTCAGTATGCTGGCCCATTGCAGCCTGTCAATAGCCCATATGATCTATGGAAGCTTCCTGCGAAAGAAAATCATTGCCGAATTTACTCTTGGATCCTTTTATTTTTTTTGTCAGTCTATACAGCAATGTATTAAAAAATTTAATTGACAGCTTGTTACTTGACTGAATAACCAATTTCTCACATCTCTTTTGATGGCAATTATAAATACGACAAATAGCATAGGACAAGTTTCGCAGATCCAACATTTTCAAAGAACAACCAATACTATAACAACAGTATTCTTAATTCCTCTTCATTTCTCACTTGAACCATACCGTTGTCGTGTCCGCAGAGTCCCGCATCATCATAGTTTCGGTCGAACCTCTGAGGATAATGCTAGCCTGATAACACGAGTATAGTGCAAGCAGGTCTGTCCTCAGTATTCAGGCGGGGGCTATGAGGACAGGCCTGTGTTATCCTAATAGTTCCGACCCGGACCCCTGAACTCTGAAGATGCGACACCGTCTCTTTTAATATTGTCAGATTAAGTTCAACCAGGTTTTATTCACAAGAGAGATAGGTCTGGTCACTAATCAGTGTGGCAACTCCTATTGGAACGAACTGCAAGTGAATACTCGGACGCGAATACGGTAACCGGGTTCGAACACAATTTTTGGTGAGAGTGAACAATTGGCATATACAGGGATAGAATTTAGTACTACCGAAATGAATGATAGGTTAATTATGATCGGTCGTTCTTGTAAACAACGGACCAGGCCTTTTCAAGTTATGTGGTACAGGTATCGTCAAACAATTACTTTCTTCAATTCAAACATTTCAGTATCATTTATACTATATAACAGCAGGAGTCCGACAACTGAGCATTGTGAAATTCTCCTAGCTACGTCAGATAACCGTTAGGCAAAACTCACTCTATTGATAATGATGTTCGTTTTTGGCTCATGACAACCAAGAATAATCTATATCGCGGGTATTAAGATCAAATCTTTCCCAATAGTACACTAGAACCGAACTGTATAACAAAGAAGTAGTGCAGTGCATCGGTTGATTTGAACGTTTATATGTGTCGTTCTGTTTGTGGCATCAACGCTGATGGCGGATCATTCCTGTGTCCTGTCGGCATTTTCAAATCAACATCACCGTAACTACATCGTTCATTCCAGACACAGTGACTTTTCCGTTTCTGCCTTTCTCTGTAGGAGTAGTATATGTTGAAATTGTTAGCAATCATTGGAACAGGAAGGCTTATCAGTATAAGTCCTGCGATAGTCCCTCCCACGACGTACCCTATCGGGGTTTTAGGGTAAACATCTCCATATCCAACCGACGTTATCGTTATTAGTGACCACCACATTCCCATAAACGCGTGAGGAAAAGTGTCATCTTGTGTCAGCTCCGCATAATAGCAAAGGCGAAGACAACGGAAGTGGACAATGCCAACATTATCAACAGGAACAACTCCTTGGCACTGGCCTTGAGGGACAATGCGAGGACTGTGAATCCCCGTATACAACGTGCCAGTTGGTGGAGTCGTAATATGCGGAGAGTTATCAAAGCTTGTATCAAAATGCTAATATTTCTGTTGGACGACCAAAAGGTCCAGTCTATCCAGATCACAAAATATATTATTGCGACAGGTAACACGAACACAACGTCAGTAAAGGTGGAAAACGACTTCAAGAATGTCCATTTGTTTGGACAAACAAAGAGTTTGGTGACAAATTCCAGAGTGACAACGGCAACACAAATTAGGTCAATAAAAACAAGTGTTTCCACAGGGTGTGTTGTCGAAAAACGGTCAATTTTACTAATACGAGAAATATCATCAACAACAGAAACGTTTGTCCGATTAGGATTTGTGTGCACTCGGAAGTGAGGCACTGTACCAAGCATAATGGTGCCGAGCGATACTATCACCAATATAGCACTGATCACGGCGTAAATCTGCAAGAAGAAACATTGAATATCTATGATCTGCATCGAATATATCAAATATATTGTTTGTTATTTACATTCGTATGCTGCACTTCAATAAAACCTTCTTCATTGCGATTACCACTTCTTTTCAAACAATCACGATCCTCACATGAACAACCAAGCATGAATGAAAAGCAGAACATAAAAAATAATGCGTGTATCACTGGACATATCAGATTTTGTCGACAAAAAATGTGACAAAATTGACTATTTTTAATTCAGGGTTTGATCTTAATTTAGAAGATAGAACCGGCCTTTCCAAAAATGCAATACATTTGGGTATGAGTATAGTTTGACTCCTCAGATTCTGAAGTTGAATATATTTTGAAAATGACAAGAAAATGTCTAAAGATTCCGAAGATAAAAAAGGAAGTTTCTCCAAAATCGTAGGGTCAGTATACTTGAAGCATATTCTGTTTTGTACTTAGACAGTTATCGGCGAGAAATACTGCCTAATATATATAAAAATGAATGAACACATGGCTCTAGAGCCACATGACCATCCAGTGACAAGTGAATTCCTCAATTATGTTGTGAAACGTGAAAATAAATCAGGTTCAAGTCTTCAAGTCATTATCTGTAAGGATTATTTCTAAAATGTCCTTTCGTGATATTAAAACGCATGTCAATCGCACTTTGGACGTACGATGTTTTACGTGGTCACCATGACTGGCTAAACCACATGGTACTCAAACAATCGTAAGTTAAGTGGAATTAAACAGACGTATAACCAGAGATCATGTAGGTTATTCATGTGTGAGATTTATCATCAAAATGATGATAAACGAAGTTGCTGTCCGCCTCGCCCTTATTCGAGTATTATTTATGCAATATTGGTGGCCTATCCAGACAGTCACAACTGCTCTATGTTAGATGTAAGGTGTATAGGGACCCAAAGCTTTGGTATTCTATATTTACATGGAACAGCATAAAAATACTTATAAAATTAACCACTCACCTTTGCATATTTAGATGACTGGGGGTACTTCAGAAATGTCCACAATTTTGCGCTGAGGGAACATTTTTTCTCCATCCATTTATCTTCCTGAGACAATCGTGAAAACTCTTTTCGAATGCGTGCTTGTGTTGAAACTTTTTCCATAGAATCGATGTAGGGTTTCCAGCAACATGTATATACATGTCTCTCGTCCAATCCCCAAAATTCCAACTCTGATTTGATGACCAGACCACATCGACCAGAAGGCAAGTGAAGTTCGCCAGTTCGATAGAACTCCAGTATATATTCGAATAAGAAGGAACTGCGGTCGAAGAAAACATTTTGACTTTGATGATTTGCTAATGCTGCCAGGCGGGTATTTGGTACATTCAGTAACGTATCCCGGTATGTCGCAAAATGAACTCCACCGATGTCTGTTGCCCAGTTGTGGTGAAATGTCCTGCATCAACCTATTAAAAGTCAGCCATTCTGCATGCTATCCAATGAATTTAAATCAGTTTGTATTGGGACATTTTGTGGGTATCATGTAAGTTACTTTACTTTCAATGCTGTTTAATAGTTTATTCAAATATTTGATCTTCAGAAGTCCATGGCCAATCTCCACAGGCGACAATGTTACTGTTGTACTCCACAGGAGATTAGAGTAAGAGTTCCTAAGTGAGATGATAACAATTTGTTATACTCCACAGGTGTTAATGAAACCAGCCTCAAAGTAAACAGTAAGCATTGCAGTAGTATACAAAGGCTAAATGGATAATTTAGCGCTTCACTGCGCATGCGCAGAACCTTTGGTGACGTCAGAATTGGTTTTGTGCGCATGCGTGTGGGTGGGTGGGTGGTGGATGGGTGCAAGATGGCGGCGTGGGTGGGTGGGTGGTGGATGGGTGCAAGATGGCGGCATTGGGGTGGGTGGGTGGTGGATGGGTGCAAGATGGCGGCATGGGGTGGGTGGGTGGTGGATGGGTGCAAGATGGCGGTATGGGGTGGGTGGGTGGTGGATGGGTGCAAGATGGCGGCATGGGGTGGGTGGGTGGTGGATGGGTGCAAGATGGCGGCACATGTGGGTGGGTGGTGGATGGGTGCAAGATGGCGGCATGGGTGGTGGGTGGTGGATGGGTGCAAGATGGCGGCATGTGGGTGGGTGGTGGATGGGTGCAAGATGGCGGCACATGTGGTGGGTGGTGGATGGGTGCAAGATGGCGGCACATGTGGTGGGTGGTGGATGGGTGCAAGATGGCGGCACATGTGGGTGGGTGGTGGATGGGTGCAAGATGGCGGCACATGTGGTGGGGTGGTGGATGGGTGCAAGATGGCGGCACATGTGGTGGGGTGGTGGATGGGTGCAAGATGTCGGATTGTAGAAAAACGTATAAAAGGAGTGGATTTTTAGGGAAGGGGTGTATTCATTGCAATTTGACTTACCTGACCTGTCTGCCTGCCTGCCTGCCTGCTTGCCTATCCGCTTGTATGAGACGAAAAGCATGAGACGTGGAGAAGATTTTCCCTGGGATCCAGCAGTACCTCCGGTTGAAGTCTTGCCTGAAGATGAGCGTGTCAGGGACATTTATCAACGTCACTGGGCTACCATACGCCATTGTTTTCACCGTGACCGTCGTCTATTGGACTTGTATAACTACCAACTGCAGGACCTCACGTATCTGTCTACCTATGCCGAGAACATTTTCAAAGATCAGGTGACAGCGTTCAAGTTGAATATGACATTCGGGTACATTTTACGGCACAAGGAGACGGACCAGCTGCGGTATTATTATCCCAGCAATAATACCTATGTGTTTGATCAGCCGTTCACGGTCACGGATGCGATTTCTCTGGAGCCACTCATCGACCAATTGACTACGTTGGATCCATTGGAACGGGCCCGGTTGCAACGCCCCAATACCCAATGGCTTGTGGAAATGGTGACCAACGTCACATTTTTCGTCACGAAAATGAGAGATCATCCTATCGGTGCTCCTGTACTACTCCCTCCGTGGTTGCTTCTTCGACCCGGCCTGTATGCATTAACAGGAGGGGTAAAGGGACCCTACAAAGACCGGAAATGTCTGTTTCGGTGTTTGGCCGTGCATGTGGACGAGTGTAACCCCCGGGCTTGTGACACAGTGGCCGATGGGTATTGGGAACAGTATTTACAGCAGCAAGACTTGGATAAGCGGCACTTCCGTGGAGTGCCTTTTAAGAATTTGGATGACGTGGAAACACTGTTCGACATCAATATCTTTGTATACCGATTACGATGCGAGGAGGATACATTTGTGGCTGAATTGGTTCGTCGTTCAACAGAACGGTATGCTGCTACGATGAAAGTCAATGTGTTCGACGACAATGGCGTGAGTCATTTTTCGCTGATCTCCAATATGAGCCAGTACGCTCAGTCTTTCAGTTGTGCCCAATGCCATCTGGTGTTTAAACAGTCTTACCACTTACATCGCCACGAGAAAATCTGTGACAACAGTGTCAAGCGAGTATATCCGGGTGGAGTGTATCATAATACGCCTACTATTTTCCAGGAACTGGCCGATGAGGGTGTGATAATACCGGAAGAGGACCGTTATTTTCCCTACCGGGCGTGTTACGATTTTGAGGCCCTGTTGGAGCCCATGGACATGTTTTCAGCAAAAACGCAGTGGACGCAGCGCCATATTCCTCTGAGTGTCAGTATTTCCAGCAACGTACCTGGCTATGACGCTGCTCCGGTGTGTTTCGTGTCCACGGGGGACTCCCATGAGTTGATCACCCGCATGATGGAGTATTTAGAGCAAGTCAGTGCGGCTAGTACGGAATTGTTGGTGGCCAAGTTTCAGGACGTACTGGACCAACTGGACGACCGCATTCCTATACCGGGTGTAGCGTTCAGCGACGATGAAGAGTCCGAGTCCGAGTCCGAGTCCGAGTCCCTGCAGTCGCAGCCTCTGCAGTCGCAGGATGTACCTTTACCGAAACCGTATGCGGAGAAATTGAAGTTACGGTTCCTACAATACCTAGGCCAGTTACCGGTGCTCGGCTTCAACTCGGGACGTTATGATTTGAACATGGTGAAGGAATTTCTCTACCCTTACTTGGCCCAGGCTAATACCATCAAGTCCGTGATCAAGAAGATCAATAATCATATGGCCCTCACTACCACATCACTGCATTTCCTGGATGTACGGAACTACCTAGCTCCTAATTGTAGCTATGATCAGTGGGTCAAGGCCTATAACTGTGCACAAACCAAAGGGAGGTTCCCTTACACGTATATATCATCGCTCGACCGTTTGCAGGAAACACAGTTGCCACCCCGGCACGCCTTCTTTGATGATTTGAAGCAAGTGGAATGTCCGGAAGACACGTACCGGGAACTACAGCAGGTATGGAACGATGAACATATGCAGACCTTGCGAGATTTCCTGATATGGTATAATAACCTAGATGTGGTTCCTTTCCTGGAAGCGGCCGAGAAAATGGTGCAACTCTTTCGTCGCCAAATGCACGTCGACATCTTCAAGGAGTGCTTGAGTTTACCGGGTCTGGCGCTTCGCCATCTTTTTCAAGAGTGTGCTACGTACTTCTCGCTGATACAGCAAAAAGATGCAGACATGCATGATTGTCTAAAACAGAACATTGTGGGCGGACCTAGCCTTATTTTTCACCGTTATCACGAGAAGGATGTCACGACTCTGCCCAGTGGGAAACCCTGTGCCAAAATCATTGGATTTGACGCCAATGCCCTCTACCTGTGGTCGCTCGCCCAACCCATGCCCAGCGGGCATTATACGCGTTGGTGGGCAGACGGTCAACATTTCACACCTCAACGTACGCCGTACAAACATCTCGCCGACCAGTGGTTGGACTGGGAAGCCTATCGACGGGGAATTTATATACGACACCAGACCAACGCCACAGAGAAGCGTATAGGAGATCGTCGACTCCCCGTCGATGGGTTTGCCCTTGTACAAGGAACACCGACCGTATTCCAGTGTTATGGCTGTTACTGGCACGGCCACGAATGCCATTTCAGCGCTGGACGCTTCAACGAGCGACGTGGAAAAACACCGCAAGAATTACGCGAAGAAGTGGTGGCGAACGGTGATTATGTGAAAGAGAGAGGATACCATCTGATTGAAATGTGGGAGTGTGAATTTCACACGATGTGCCAGGCCCTACCCCATTTACGACGTTTCCTAAAAGAGCGCGAGTACCCCTTGAGTCGTCGGCGACTGCTGAGTCTGCCACAGATGTTGGACGCCATTCGTTCGGGGGACCTCTACGGCTTTGTGGAATGCGACCTCCATGTTCCCGACACTCTCAAGCCTCTCTTCGCCCAGTGCCCTCCCATCTTTAAGAACACGCTGGTGGGTCGGGCGGATATTGGGGACACCATGAGGACCTATGCGGAGCAACACGAGTGTTTGCCTCAACCTCGACGGATGTTGATTGGTAGTATGTGGGCCGAGAAAATCTTGCTGGGCACGCCCTTACTGCAGTGGTACATGAACCACGGTTTGGAAATTACCCAAATATATCAAGTGATACAGTACGTACCCGACGCTTGTTTTGCGGAGAATGCCGACATCGTGACGTCGGCCCGTCGTCAAGGTGATCAAGACCCGAGTCAGGCCATCATCGCTGAATCTTGGAAGCTCACTGGCAATGGTTATTACGGAAAAACGGTTACGAACCAGGATAAGCACTCTATTACCAGTACGATAAGCGTACGTCGCGCCTGTTCAAGCTGGAGTGGAGTGGGGATGCTATGATTGCGCTCTCCTCCAAGACGTATTACTGTTACGGAGGAGACGAAGACGAAAATAAGTTTAGCTGTAAAGGCGTCAACCGACGTGACCCTGCCATCGACAAAGCTCTCTACCTGGGCGTGTTGCAAAGCCAGGCCAGTGCGAGTGGCACTAACAGAGGATTTCGGGTCGTCGACCACCAGATGCGCACCTATATCCAGCAACGAGACGCCTTTACTTTCTTTTATCCCAAACGAAAAGTGTTGGCCGACGGTGTGAGCACCACTTACTTGGACTTGTAAAAAACAATGTCGAACTATAACTGTTGATACACGAGTTATAAAACTGTAAAAGTCAGGATGGCCGAGTGGTCTAAGGCGCCGGTATTAAGTGCTGGTCGGCGATTGCTGTCGTAGGTTCGAATCCTACTCCTGACAGAATTTTTTTTGTACCTTAACCATACCACTACTATTCTATGTGTACATACCCCTTCTATTTGTACCCTGTATTCTATTTGTATATAGTCTAATCCTTTCTTGTTGACTTAAATAAAAAAGAAAGTCAAAACATTTTTTGTGTTTTTTCATCAATTTATTCAACAACATCAATGAACGTCAGAACAACAACGTCATAACAATATAACGTGATAATAATAAACAAGTGGCCTGCGCGCGCAGTACATTTTTAAGTTAACCAGAGAAATGGAGCATGCACATTAAAACGAGAGGCCGTCCAGTCATAGACGAGGACATCACGGTCTTCGGCTTGACAATAATCATCAAACATATGTACAATGGTGGGCATAGAATGTCCTCTACTCCGGTGAGTGAGATAAAACACACAGTACTGTCCGCACACACTACTCAAGGGTCCTTGTAATCTTTGAGTATTCCAACGCCACTCTGTAGTAGAGACGTCCATGAATTTCACCAAATCGGCATGTAGGGGTGCAAGTCCGTAGGAATCAAAGTATTCGCCTTGGCCTAGGGTGTCCACGTACACAGCTATCCAATGTTCACCGGGTCGACTCCTCGTGTCTGTATTCAGGATGTAGGCTGCTGGGGTGGTGGAGTGGGTGGGAAACACATTGCGTGGAAACACACCTCGAAAGGGGATCTTCGGATCTCGCTGGAGTATGCTCATCAGCTGCTCTGTATCCATGACTCTTAGGTGGCGTAGTCACACAGCACGTTTCTTTGCTGATCCACGCTGATGACGTTATCAAACTCGGCGTAGCAAATCACGTTAATGGTGTTGACTAGAGGGGTGGCGAAACGCAGTTCCAACCGTAGGTTTCCTTTCTTGAGCAAAGCCAGTTGATGATCGTGTTCCAAGGTGGGGGTGAGGTCAAAGGCGAACAATGTGTACCCATGGCTAAAGTCTTGTCGACTGATGGTATTGCCTTCGTCCTGGTTGTTTTGTCCTGTGGCTGTAAACAGGTTCAGGTAGGTCCGCACATAGTTTTGGTTTTTAAAGTCCGGTTGTAATGGACGGGCTGGAATTTGATGGCCGGCCACGTGCAGTGCCACAAAGTTGATGTTGAAATGTTGAAAGTTGAACGGATTCTCAGCCCAATTTCCATTGAAAGTGGTGTTGGTCACACACGCCAGGGTAAGACGTTTAGGCAGATCCCCTAGAAATAAATTTTCACGATTGGCCATCATCGTACCTGTTGGCACAGAGAACACCTTGGTCTGTACGCGTCGGATGGGGTACTGGGCTGGTTTTTTCGATAAGGCTTCCATGTGACTCAGCAACACGCCCTGTTGCAAATCTACCGTACGGACAAACAGGGCTGCATCTTCAATGACGATCTTGTAGTCGACACCTCCCTCCCCACCGGCCATTAAGGCGAACGCGGGTAAGGAACGGATCAACTTGATCTTGATGGATACACCGTTCACCATGTAGCGGTGTTGCAGGAACAGATCGGCGTGCAGTCGTCCCATCATATCGACGGACTTGCTGTTGGCTGCCATTCTTTGGCGGTCGGTGAACCCACCATTGGCACCGAGCAAGGTGTTCATGTTTCCGGGTGCATCCTTGAAGTACAGCTCAGCTTGTAAGTGTGTTTTTTTGGCATCTTCACCGTACGACAACAGCGTCTCCATGTAGGCTCGGTACGGGTACGTATTGGTGGACGTACTGATGAGTTTATCGTTCAGACCTATATCCACCTGTTGGAACAAGGAGTGCAGCCAAAGATTCACCGGGCCTACTACCGCATCGTCCGCTATGGGCGTATCGTCGTTGTTCATTATTTTGGCTTTCACGTACAAGTAGGTGTGAGCTAAATCCAGGTAGGCCGTATCTTTGTTTTCAATGGTAAATTCCACGGGGCCCATCCCCGTCAGGCTAGCCAGGGGTCGATGTTCTACCCAACGTCCTTCGGCTACACTGGTTTGGGTGGGTGGAATAGTCCACAAATCCAATTCACTGTTGGTAGACGGACACGACTCGGAGTGAATGAATGCCATTATGCGAAGATGTCTCTCCTACTACTACTACTACTTCTCTTCTTGTTCTTATTCTTCGTCCTGGTTTGAGTCCTCCTCCTCCTCTGGGGTGTGCGTCGTCGGTGTGTTGGACGTTGAATGAATCTTGGGTGTGTCGGTCTTTGTCTTTTAAGGGCTTTGGCGATCAAGACGCCGCCCGCTTCTTTAGCCCGTCGTTTCAAGGCTTGTCGGGGTGCTGTGCCTTCCATCACATCACCGGCCACGCGCAATCCACTGCGTACCGCTTGTTTCCCCACCGCTTTCACACCCCGTGTCATCAAGGGTAAAAACGTTTTCACAATGCTGCCCAGTATGTTCCCCAATCCGTGACCTCGTTGCATGCGTGCACCGCTAAACATGGGCAAGCTTCCTCCCGTTTGTTTCTTGTAGTAGTCGGCATAGCTGGGCGTATGGCACTGGTAAGACACGTACATTATACGAAGTGAGGAGAGCGGGCTTGTCGGAAAGCAAGTGTCAGCACCACTTTTCCTCGTTCGAATGGGATCGGACGTCCCGTGTCATCATCTCTTATATCCACCGTGATCGTGTTGATATCGGTATGTCGTACGGGCAGGTACATTATATGGTTGAAACTCTCGGTGACTTGATCGCCATACGTCTTGCTAATGGGCACCACCCGTAACAGAGGTGTGTTCACATCACCCACAATATGGCTGTCCACTGCGTCCGAGTAGACGTACAGTCCGTACATACCTACTTTCATATCCATCAAATGGGTACCGTTGTCAATGGTGGGACCCGTGTAGACGCGCTCAGGCAGCCTTAACATTTGCTGTAGTGTAGGACTCAGTTTCACAGCCACGTTAGGGCTCAGCATGATAGAGCTCTTGTCGGTGTGTACGTTGACATCGAAGAACACGTTTCTCTTGAGGCGATGGGCTATTAGGCGTGTTGCACTATCCGTGCTCTCCTTTAGAGCCTTGTACTCCAACAAGGCCAGCAGAGCCTGACTGAACTTCTGCGGCGTATCGTATTGGCCTTGGGGAAGAGTCAGTCTGTAGATTTTATCTTCGTAGGTCACTTCGTACCATACTTCTTGGTCTTGTACGTTGTACCATGAGTAAGGGTATTGAATATCCACCAGTCCACATTCCCATCGTCCCGGTAAATGTAACGGTTGGGGTAATTGAGTGACATACTTGGTCAAGGTGTTGTCAGGAAACACGTCGAGTGAGCTATTACTGGGCAACGTCAGGTAAAACATGACGACGACTGAGTTGTTCTGGCTTCTGCACCGGGTTTTTATAGGGGTCACCCACCCTTAGTAGGATTCCCAGTCCTTGGGCGCCTTACCTCGGCGTCGTGATCGTCGTGGCTGTGGTGTGGTCGGTATAGAGGTGGCATAGGGATGAAAAGAACGATCCCGCCGTGAGGGTGTTTTGGGTGGCGTGTGCGGTTGCCATTCACGTTCCCAGGTATGGGGGAGACGTCGAGAGGGTGCTTGCATCCACTTCCAGCGTTCACTATTTCCTACCAATTCTTGAGGGGTGTGTGTGTCTTTTGACCCCTGAGCAAAGGCTTCCCAGCCCGGTGGATTAGAGTGTTTGCGAGAACGGACCATATCGTTGATCAAATCGGTCATATGAGACCCCGGCACCACTTGGTTACGAATCAGCAGTTTTCCTTCCGCGTTCCAACCCATATCGGCATTCTGTTTCACCCGGTCCAACAATAAACGCGCCTTGGTCTTGAAGGCTTTAGGCACACTGGCCAACACTTCCTGTTCCAGCTCAGGTGAGGCAGAGGATGACGGTGGTGGTGGTGGTGGTGGTGGTGGTGGTGGTGGGGATGGGAGTGTTGTGGGCGTTGTGGTGGTGGTAGGTAGCGTACTACTCCCTCCTCTATATTGATCCATAAACGTCTGGTACCGGTTCAGCGTATGATGGTAGAGTTGAATTTTCTCGTGATCGGGGAGTCGACGTTGCAGTATACTATTCATCTCTTCATCCAGAGACTGGAGTTGTTGCACTGTGGCCGGTACGGGATAGGGGGATTGCAAACTCTGTAACAGTCGAGGTTCGACCAGCATCATTTTTTTCGTATGTTCCATGTTAGCGTCCCAAGATGGAACCTAGTAACGGGCCCAGTACAGTAGCGGCTAAGGGGGCGAGGAGTGCGCCGAGAAATCCACCTCGCTGTAACACCTGTTTCTTTTTCTTGACACTGCCCGTCTTCTTCACCAACGTTCGGAGACCCGCCTTGTGCCGTTGCAATTTCCCTTTCTGCAGAGGACTGAGTGGAACATTGCCTTTTAACACATTATGGGCCACTTCACACAAACACCGTACCAAGTCCGCATCCGCGCCGCGCACCAGGGCCCGGCCCACCTCCGGTGGCGCGCTGCGTAATACGCGCAAAGCCGGCGCGTGCTTGCGTATCCGTGCAGACATGATGATGAATGACGGCTAGAGTGCCTTGTCTTCTTCTTTTATCTTCTTTTATTTCTTTTTTTTATTTGGGTGTGTACACCGTCCGCACCTCGCCGGGAAAAATGAGGGTACGCAATCGCAGGGTGGAGGGCGTGTCTTGTTTCAAGTCGATGAGTAGATACCCGTGAGCGGGTTGGGTAGCATCTTCAAAGGCTTCTCGTACAAAGGCCGTGTTTTTAGGGTACATCTGTTGGGCCAAGTGCGTAATTTGGGAAGCGTCTCTGGGGTTTTTGAATAACACCACATACTGAGCATTCAAACTAATGTTCCTGTGCTCTTTGTTCTTACTGAAGAGATTCTGTACGATGTAAATGATGCTCAACCGACGATGATGGCTGCCTTTGGTAAAGAGACGGGTGATTCGACTGTCCGTTTCCGTCATGAGATCGTCCACCACCACCAAGGTGTCTTGGGGTGTATCCTCAGGGGGTAAACCTTCCACTAAGGTGAGTCCCGGGACACGGGCCAGTTCCTCGTACGCGGGTTGCCAAGCTCCATAACACCACAGGATGCGAGCTAGAGGCGGTGAAATGAGGGCTGACCCGTGTTGGATCAGACGTTGAACGAAGTGTGTTTTTCCCGACCCTGTCGGTCCAGCGATGAGACACGTGAAAGGATGCTGCCATCGAGGATCCATAGTTTTTTTTAGTTTTTTTATTTGGTGATTTGCGCTCGACGGTTAGAAGCCCACCACCGTTGTCGGGGATCCCACCGGGGATCGTAGTCCAATGGATACCGTTGTCGTGGTAAACGTTGTGATTCACGGGGATCCACTGCAAATATGTTTAGCAGCGTGGTGGTGTTGGTGGTACTAGGTGTTGGTGATGGGGTGGAAGGATGGTCGCTTCTCAGGGATGACGTAGGATGACGTGGAGTTGGAGTAGTAGTACGGGGCGTGGTCGTCGTCGTGGATAGGTCGATGTAGCGGGCAAAGGGTAACGTGGTGGCTGGAGTAGACGGTGTAGACGGTGGTGTGGTGGGTGTCTGGGTTGATACGTGGCGAACCCTTGACGTCTTGGCTGGCGTAGGCAGTGTCGTGGTCGTGGTGGTCGTGGTCGTGGTAGATGACGGAGATGTGGAACGCAGGGTGTTCAAACAGGATATCACGGTCGTCAAATCGTAGAACACGCCTGTAAATAACGTACCCAGAACCACTACTACACACACTAGAGTACCCACTTGTGCTTTTCGAGTTCGTAATAGTAAGGGTAGACGTGTACTATCCATGGTACAATCCTACACTGAAGGCGGGTGATGATAGGGGTTAGAATTTATAGACGTTTCATGTTACGGCCAGACATCCAGGAATTAAACGAACGAGGCCATCCTTGCCATTTGACGAGATGATAGGGGATGCCACGTCGACGTTCCGTTTTCAAAATCTTTTCCACCGTGTAGTAGTCTTTCTGTGTTTTCACTATGGGTTGTAATTCTGCCTCGTAAAACGTGCCTTGCAGTCTCTCTCCTTGTAGATCTTCCAGTTGATAGACGTGTGGCTGTCGAGGTTTATGGCGAACGATGACAAAGTGCTCGTCACTCCAGTTGGGCAAGTAACTTTTCTCAAATTGGCCTTTCACTTTACTGATCCGTACCACATCTCCACGTTTGTAACGGGGTACCGTGAGTGATGGACTGGATGAGTACAGCGTAGCACGCACTTGATGTTCGTTGCGTTCTGTCACATCACGGGGAGCTCGCTGGATACTGCGATGATAGGCGCGATTGTACCCTTGGACCAGTTGAGGTAATACATCGATGTACCGTCGGGTGTTTTGGGCGGTAAAATACTTGTACATTCGGCCTTTGAAGGTACGATTGAAGCGTTCCACCACAGAAGCTTTCGTCTCGTTGTACGAATGAAAGAAAAATACCTTCTGTTTCTTAAGAAAGGCTTGAAAGGGTCGGTTGAGAAA
Organism: Hanleya hanleyi; assembly: GCA_036873755.1. Lineage (NCBI taxonomy): Eukaryota > Metazoa > Mollusca > Polyplacophora > Lepidopleurida > Hanleyidae > Hanleya > Hanleya hanleyi. Next base: position 17,140 of record JAVTVY010021508.1, on the reverse strand, counting down.
TTCCGTGCCTTCATCTGTTTGTAAATAAAGAGGTTTGCGCCGCGTCTTGAAAATCTGCTGGAATGCTGCTATTAGATTCTCTCCTGTTTTGGTGCGAATGGGTAGTACCCAGGCATACTTGGATAAAATATCGATACAGGTCAATATGTACCGATGTCCATCATTGCGAGGTGCAAATCGACTCATGTCCACTAAATCCGCCTGCCATTGCGCGTCTATACCTCCGACGATCACTCGGTTACGGCGAAAATGGCGTCGGGCTGCTCGGTGTAAACTATAGGTGTCTTGGGTTTTTAACCAGTCTCGAACTTCAGTTCGACTGATGCCTTCAGAATGGGCAGCTCGAGATAGCGCTCCCACAGCGCTATACGCGGCTGGACTGGAAGGGCTGTAATACAAATCGGTTAACACCTCGTTAATCACTGTAGACTCCTTTTTTTCCTTTCGGTCCCGCTTCATTACGGACTTTTTCTTCTTACCCTTCATCGTTCTGGGTCGCCGTCATGTGTGTGGGTCGCTTCATCTGGTGACACTGTCACTCTAGCCTCTGTGCATTCTATAGATATAGTACTTTCCCCGGCTGTATCATCATCATGTTTTTTTTCATAAGGTTCACTCAGCGCGTCTTCCATAGCACGAACCCACGCCAATTGGTCGGGTGATCGATCGTCCGGTGTAAACAACTGGTCTACAATAGGCACTATTTTCTCCAAGGCTGACCACAGAGCGGGAGTTAGGAGGAAACTTCGCGCAGGCTCTTGGTAGCGGCCCACACGTGGGAAGAGGGCGGTACGGTATACGTAGATGGCATTGTCCATGTGGATGAGGTCTCCGTCTAACTCACCGCTCAACACCCGTTTAAATTTAGTCCAGCCATCACGCTGTAGTGTCACCGTATTCGATAGAGTCTCAGCGGGCGCCCATCAAATAGCTCCACCATCTTCCACCAGGATGACTTTATCTTGATAGACGTATAACCCCACCTGGTAAGGTGTAAGAGGCAGGATGGCTTGTAGTGACATGCTTGCTGTAAATGTCGAACGGAGAATGACACACACTCTGTCTCATCCCCTGTATTTATAGGGTCAGGTACTATTCTGTGAGAGGCGGCTCCTGTGGAGAGAGTACGTTATCCACCATGGGCACTATTTGTTGCAAAGCCGTCCATAGGTCGGGGTCCAGAGTAAATCCCCCTCGCTTGAGACACAGAAGTCGCGCAAAATACGGTCCGCGGAAAATGTAGACATCGTCACACAGGTGAATACTATCGCCGTCGAGATCACCGCATAACACACGTTTCAAGGTAATCCAGCCTTCCGGAGATAAAGACACACGCGCAGGTTCAGATGTACACCAACACCGGCTATCGTCATCGATCAGCTCCACGCGTTGAGGGTATAATAATAAGGTACAATCCGGGGTAAGCGTACGAGTAGCTAGAGAATTGGCTTCAGGATACAGTAGATCATGGACATCGATGATAATAGCTTTCAGTGCTTGCCATAATGCCGGCCGAAGTAGAATAGCGGCACCCCCACACTGCTCTAGCCGCGGAAAAAAAGAATCATCTCTACCGCTCCGCAGGTAGACACCGAGTCCCACATGCATAAAATCCACTTCAGGCTCTTTTCCCTGTGACAACCGTGTTAATAGAGTCCAGCCTGGTAAACTTAAAGATAATTTCACTTCTCTAGGATGTTCTTTGATAAGCTGCAATTCATGATCATACACCATGAGAATCACATCAGACGTCAGTTGAAAGAAAGCGAGCTCCTTTCCCGGCGCTGCCATAATGATGAATGATAAAAATACCGGGCCAGGCAAAATATATACCGATTCTTGCTAATTTCATGGTAATAAATAAATTGTAAATAAAAAAATTCATACCTTGTTGTAGAAAATAATTAAAATTGACAATACAATTTTTGTAGACGGACTAAGAGTGCATAAATTGATATTCTTGAGTATTTAACATGATAAAATAATATCATTGCTAGGATATAATATCAATGCGCTGCCATAATGATGAATGACAAAAATACCGGGCCAGGCAAAATATATATACCGATTCTTGCTAATTTCATTGTAATAAAAAAATTGTAAATAAAAAAATTCATACCCTGTTCTAGAAAATAATTAAAATTGACAATGCAATTTTTGTAGGCGGACCAAGAGTGCATAAATTGATATTCTTGAGTAATTAACATGATAAAATAAAATAATATCATTGCTAGGATATAATATCAAGTCATCATAATTACCCGAACAATCCCTAGCGCTCTGAAATAGCCAAACCCTATACTTGCAAAGCCATACTATATATGTAATAAATGCTATACGTACGTGAAGGTATTTTATAAATGCTAAACTGTGTGCCCCTAGTGCGCTTACTGCTGGTGAGAGGGTTCCCGATTCTCCAGCCAACTCAGGCCCCCTTTTGAGACAGCTTATAAATTTTAGGAAACGTTAATTCGATGAACAATTAATCAAATAGGTAGCCAATATCCTTTTCATGCTTCTACCTCAATAAAACAATGTAATTCATACGACAAACACATTTAATAAATTACCAAATAGCATGAATTGGAACAAAATGTGCTTCAATTTTTTGGTGCAAAAAAAATGGGACGCAACTCTGTTTTGACACCAAAAATTGAATCGAAGCGGCGCACGTTGTGTTTCTTGCCGTGAAACGAAGGGTATGTTTTTATAATTTTCTAGAGTTCTCTTTTGATAAATCCGCTGGAATTTTCACCGAGCTAGTATAAGGTTGTATGTCATAATGTTGACGTATTTTTAGCCAGGAAAATCAATTTATTTTCAGTGTACGGAGTTTTTCACACTACCGGACTTTAACATTACGCGAGTAAAATTCGCTAAAATTCATTAAATAACAACATAGTCGAGCGCTAGGCTGCTAAAATTTTAAATACTACACCATGAATTATCTGAGTTCAATTGGAAATAAAATATATACGGAACTGACATTTTATTGTCAAATCACAGCCTTTTATAAATTGAAAAGAAACACACACCAATTGTTCAACGTTCCCCAGAAAAACACAGAATCCTAACGATTTCACTCACGTCCGCGCTTTGTGTATGTATATCGCGCCCGCTTGAATTGGATTATTCGAAAACTTTTTCAATGCCACATGAACACAGAGAGAAAAATATGAAGGAAGCAGCGAAGATGTCCATCACCACCGAGCAAAAAGAGAGAGAAGTACCAGCGAAGTTATCAAGGAGAAAAAAGCGGGCCATGATGCGCGAAATCAAGCAGTTCTGGCACAGAGAATTTACGGGGTGGCAGGAGATGCTGACACACGGTGTGATAGGAAGACACGTGAGCACCGCCGACAATGTTCGGGAGTTGTTGAATGCGGCGAGATCCACCATGAACGAGGAGGGGTGGTTCGAGCTTTTACAGCGAACGATGGAAGAAGCCATGCACCCCATCCCTCCCCCGGCAACAGCGCCCCAGCCATCCCGGGATGATGATGTACCACCCTTTCCCATAGAAAACCTGAATGGAGAGAGAATGTTCCCCCAGCCATCGCCACAGGCAACAGCGCCCCGGGATAATGATGTACCACCCTTCCCCCTGGAAGACGACCTGCCCCTCATCATTTTGGAAGCACCTCCACCTACCATCGCCGCCGCCATCTTCCTTGATGGGCACCCCATCACCCCGGAGGTTGATGAAGATGGCGTGAATCCCTACCGGTACTTCTCTGTGAGTCAGATGACTACGGGGGAGTAAACAGGCAAACTCCCCTGGTGAAGAAAACACCATATCAAATTGAACTTAACCTCTCTTTTCAGAGCGAACCAATGCTTCGAAAGAGGAAGCTTCTAACTTGCACACCAATTTCAAAGCATACATCCCCACCCTTTTTTTTATTTTTTAAACTGCATCACCAAAAAAAACAACCCCTGTCCTATATCAAAAGTCCTTGTGAGGACTAATCTCTCTCTTATAAACACAGATTTTTTCTCTCTCCCATTAATTAATTAATAATACAGCCCGAACGATAACGGACTGACATTTTATTTTTTTATTTTGATATATAACAGCCCCGAATGATAACGGGGACGGACAATTTATAGCACAGGGATATGTGTGTGGGAATCTAGTGTTAATTTTTGTGCGTTGTTAGAAGTTCCCCTTTCGGAAAAGATGGGCGGTTCTTAAAAAAGAACCTTTTTAGATATGTAATAAGCCATTACATAGTTGACAGGACCTCTTGTCGTTGTCTTCTCTCAGCACAGACGGGACATGTCAAGGGAAGTAATTCACACACTCGGGGTTTGTTGGCCTCTGCACATGTTGGTATTTGACCATGGCGATAAATACAAGTTTCGCACAAAGCTTGGTGGCCGCAAGGATGAATAGCATATTTCGCAAATTGGTTACTGCATTCGACACAGGATAAATATAAGGCTCCTTGACGTTCCGTGTTCATTCCCAGTGTTGTTGTTGTTATTGCCCAAACATAATGCATCTCGTCTTGATTTTTTTGACTTATTTTTCTGTCTCTTATCCTCTGTGTTCTGGCATCCTTTCTTCTCCGTCTGACATCTACCCTCTTTTTTCTCGCATCTGTCCTAGTCCTATTCCTTCTGGAATCTGTCCTATTCCTATTCCTTCTGGAATCTGTCCTCTCTCTTTTTCTGGAATTTTTCTTTTTTTGGGATCCTGTGGTGTTCTCCTCCTTCTCATCTTGTTCTTGGTCTGTGGTGTCTGTTGTTGTGTCTGTCTGGCTTCCGCTTTCTTCTTGTGCCATTTGTCCATCTGCTTTTTCTTTAGCTGGTGGGCTTGGTGGTGGTTTCAACAGACTGTCTAACATGCAGTCTATATCGTCAAAACGTTGGTATTCATCCGGTGTGGCTGCAAAGAAGTTACTCAACTGCGATGTGTCTGGGAGGAGTATACAATGGGCTGTAGTTGGTACAGGATAATTCCGGGGTTGAGGTGGTGGAAATAAGTCTTTCATTATAGCATCCAACCATGGTTGGTCATTTACCAAATTAATGACGTCGCTGAGGAGTGATACTTCATTCTCATCATCAAGTCTGGTATATCAATATCCATGATTCCAGCCAGGGGTGACTGCATGACTGGGCACTCAAGCTAATTGTGAATGCCTGAAAAAAAATACTACGTACTATTTATAGGATAAAGCGCGGACCGTAGCGACAACACTGGATTCTGCTACACTGACGCTCAACAAAATATGTTTTGTGTTTCTTTCTCAATTATAAACGGCTGTGATTCTACAATAAAATGTCAGTGCACCTATACATTTTATTTCCAATTAAACTCAGCCAATTCATGGTGTAGTATTCAAAAAATTTACCAGCCTAACGCTAGACTATGCCATTATTTTTAATAAATTTATCGATTTTAAACCCATAAGATTAGTGTACGATAGTATGGAAAACCCAGTACACTGAAAATAAATGGATTTTTCTGGCTAAAAATACGTCAAGACTACAGCTTACACCCTTATAATATTGTCCTGAAAATTGTAACGGATTTATCGAAATAAAACTAGGAAATTTTTTATCTTTGGGCAATGGTACAGCGCTATACAGTGGGGAAGCATATCTTGCACTGAGTGACACGGGCGGCCATCTTGCACCCATCCACCACCCACCCACCCCATGCCACCATGTTGCTCCCATCCACCACCCACCCACCCCATGCCACCATCTTGCTCCCATCCACCACCCACCCACATTAGCCGTCTAGACTATAAATACCGTATAGTATATTGACATTTATTCACAAATTCAATCATGGCTACAAGAAGACGACCAATGTTCACCCACCACCCCCCTAGAGATCCTAGAAATGCTGCTACAGAACTCAGAGAGATGATTAGCAGTGAAGATAATGGTGGAATAACCATAATTACGAGCTTGCAGCGGGTTATTGAAGACGAAGCCATGCTCAGACAAAGTACAGGAGAACTGGAACAACTCCGGCGAGATGTAATGGCAGAAGAAGATGGACGGTTGCAAAGGCTAAGTCAACAACAAGACGAAGAAATTAGCAGGATGGTGACCATAGAAGAACAAAGCGACGACGATATAACTGATGGAGAAAACGGACAAGACCTTGCATGGTTAAATAGCAATACACCTCCAACTACAACAACAACAACAGCGACGTTGCCTACCGAAACTCCAAGTATAACGACTTCGGCTGCAGAAACACCACCACAACTATGCCTCCACGAAACCGAGGTAACCCGCCTAAACGAAGTGATTAACGGCATGCGGGAAGAGATGAATGGATTGAAGGCGGAGATTTCCAGACAGAACAAACAACGGCATAAAGAAGAAAAAAAATCACAATGTAGTGTCTGTACAGATGAAGAGAGCTTGTACGCTGTATTACCATGTGGACATTTATGCATCTGTAAAGATTGTTGGGTGACGCTGACGTGTGTAGGAGACATGTGCCACTGCGTTGAAGCAGGCGAAAACCATTTAAAAATCAAGTGTCCAATCTGCAGGAAGCATGTAGGTGGAATAAAAAGAATCTACCGCGCATAAGTGTCGTAACACTTTCAAAGGCCCTTTTCAGGGCCACCCCATCTTTCCGGAAGAGGAAACTTCTATCAAAAAAGCACAAAAATTAACACCAACCCCCATCATCCTACTCCTCAAAGAAAATTTTTTTTTTAATTTTTTTAATTTTTTGAAATTATTGAAAAAAATAAAAATCCTTCGGCCACCGCGCATGCGCAGAATCACCCTAATTCAACCCCACACCCAGTCCATCAGATGCCCCTTCACCTAAGCTTCAATTTGATACCTCACTCGACCCACTACCCCCCCAAAAAAAAAAAAAATTTTGAAGGTTTGCGCATGCGCACTCGAAAAGGGTATGAAAATAAGGAGCTAGGAGAGCCCCTAATGGTCCAATGGGGTCGAGTGAGGTATCAATGTGAAGCATTCATGAAGGGGCATCTAATGGGCTAGGTGTTGATTGGACGAGAGTAACTTTATTTTCATACCCTTTTCGAGTGCGCATGCGCAAACCTTCAATTTTTTTTTTTTTTTTGGGGGTAGTGGGTCGACTGAGGTATCAAATTGAAGCTTAGGTGAAGGGGCATCTGATGGACTGGGTGTGGGGTTGAATTAGGGTGATTCTGCGCATGCGCGGCGGCCGAAGGGTATGAAAATAGCCTTTTTGGAGCTAGGAGAGCCCCTAGTGGACCGATGGGGTCGAGTGAGGTATCAATGTGAAGCATTCATGAAGGGGCATCTAATGGACTGGGTGTGGGGTTGAAATAATCCTTTTTTTCAATAATTTCAATTTTTATTTTTTTCAATAATTTCAAAAAAATTAAAAAAAGAATGAACACTAAGCATTTTTTTAATTTTCTACTATTTTTATTAACACAAATAGAATGAACGTATTCACAAGGGTATTGAATTTTAATACAATTATATCTGACTATTGAATTTTTTAATACAATTAACAGTAAAAAAACTCTGAATTTTTAATACAATTATACGCTCTCAAGCCACTTCAATGAATGTGTATGGTAAATGTTTTTCAACACTTGTTCTCAATAGTTCGCCAACAAGACTTGTTTGAATTCATCATCGTCTTTCCGTCCCTGGTGCACGTAAATGTACGTAATAATCTCTTCACGTGGAATTTTGGAAGGGCAGGCAGCTTCTACTCCCAGGGCAATTAGCGTCTCCGTCACGGTCTGTAGTGCCTCAGTGATGATGGCGTATGAGGGTACACTAGTGTCCTGTGGAATTTGAGGTCTGATCAGATCCAGGACTGTGTCGATGTACTTCTGATAAATATAGTGAGACATCTGGTAGACCAGAGCTTGACGAATTGTACTTGCGAGACTCTGCAACTTCCGCCACGCCGTTAATTTCAAAGTGACACCCTGAGGACAAGCAACAAGCTCTTGCGTATCTAACCGCCTTTTCCATTTACGGATATGCACGAGGAGCTGGTCGTTGAAATAAGCACAGCTCACAAAGATGTCGTCACCCACATGAAATTTCGCTTCGTCACTCCCCTGGTCGCGAATAACCGCATCGATGGAGTAATCAAGGGTCTCCAGTTTTTGCCAGGTGTCTAAGGTCATGGCAATATGCCTACTGGGTCTGTCGTTAAAGCCCGCTGCATTAAAATGCACTTCTTCGTCTTTCACACTCACAGTTAAATAGGGTGAGAGCTCCCAAATGTCCGTGTGGGCTGCCTGGTAAGCTTGCTGGATGAGGTTATTGATCTCCTGGACAGACATAGGAAGTTCTACCTCTTGTTTCACAGACACTTGCTGGGGTACTACTGGCTCAACCACTGACTCAGGTATTTCTAACGGTGTTAGTCGAGGGCGTTTGGGTCGTCCAGCGCGTTTGGCAAGTGTACTCTCTGGGCCAGTGTGCGTACGTTTGCTAGCTGTACGCTCTTCGGGGGTATCCATTACTAACATATCATCATCTTGTATAACGTCGTCGGCTTCAAGTAGATCTGCTAGTTCGTCATTTCCCGTGATCTTCAACCCCGCCACCAAGACTAGAAATGCATAGGGACCACGGCGCAGTAGACAGTCGATGAGAGCTCTGTTTTGTGCTGAAGGGGTTTTCTCCGCCATGATATTTTCCACACCCTCTTTCAAGAGTATGTTTTCCTGCATAAGGAAATCACATAGTTCAGCCACATGCTGTATTTCATCAATGAGGCGAACACGGTACTTTCGAAACTTCGCTAACTGGGCTGCCTCCATGACTGTGGGCTCAGGCTGATGAGGAACTAATACGGCGTAATAGTCTGTTGAATTTGCACTGGTAAAATCAAAAAAAGTAAATGGTTCTCTACAGCTCATACAAAACAGGCAAGCAGGCTGGCTGACTGGCTAGAGGTGAAGCAGACTAGAGGTGAAACAGGCAGGCAGGCAGGTAGGCAGGCTGAGAGGCTGGTCAGGTCAGGTAAGTCACAGTGCTCCGCAAGATAGTGCAATGAATACACCCCTTCCCTAAAAATCCACTCCTTTTATACGTTTTTCTACAATCCGCCATCTTGCACCCATCCACCATCCACCACATGTGCCGCCATCTTGCACCCATCCACCACCCACCACATGTGCCGCCATCTTGCACCCATCCACCACCCACCACATGTGCCGCCATCTTGCACCCATCCACCACCCACCACATGTGCCGCCATCTTGCACCCATCCACCACCCACCACATGTGCCGCCATCTTGCACCCATCCACCACCCACCACATGTGCCGCCATCTTGCACCCATCCACCACCCACCACATGTGCCGCCATCTTGCACCCATCCACCACCCACCACATGTGCCGCCATCTTGCACCCATCCACCACCCACCACATGTGCCGCCATCTTGCACCCATCCACCACCCACCACCCAATGCCGCCATCTTGCACCCATCCACCACCCACCACAGCACCACACGCATGCGCACAAAACCAATTCTGACGTCACAACAGGTTCTGCGCATGCGCAGTGAGGCGCCATTACCTCCATTTCCCCTTTGTATACTACTCACACACATACAATCACTTCTCGTACGGTTTTAATAAAAATATTTGTCAAAATCTGAGAACAATGAAAAACTTCAATACCGTTTATTTTTGGCGAAAATATAATTTCTATATAATATAGATCCAGTTGTTGCCCAGTTAGTCGCCTTGGAGTTTCATGTTTCGAAAAATTCGTAATGACAAGTTATTCTGTCGAAATCTTTCTTTTTAAATTTAACGAAATTCGGAAAATTTTAATTTTGAAATCAATTTTATGAACTGGCGAATCATTCTGTATTATGGTTCATTTGATGGTCTAGATAAGTGGAATATTAACATATGACGTTTTAATGTTTTTGGGGGAAAAAAGTCTTGGAACTGGTGAATGAAAATATGAGTTTTAAAAGCCACAGGGGTGAAGTCATGCCTGATGACATGTCTGAATAAATATGTGTACTGTGGACGTATATTCTATGAAGATATTATACATTATTTCACCGGGCCGGTGGATGTTAACTAGCCTTAAACATGAAAACAGGCCCATATCCCTACCAAGTAACTAACGAATTGATACCAAAGGATGCATGTAAAATGATGTAGTATACATGATGTAATAGTGACCCCGTTTTTTATTGTACCGTCAAAATCATACGGTATTTGGTTTCGTTTACTGAAAGTTTAGGCACAACAGCGCTGTTATGAATTACCGTGAGTGATGCCAGATTTAACCAGCTCGCTGATTTTACTCAAATAAAGCCGTTTTTTTGCTCGATTGAACTAAATAGGCAACGGCGCGGGGAAAGGAAATAGAAAGACGGCGTTAAAGATGCATGGGTTGCATTTTTCGGTTCCATACATGAGCTATATTTTTAAGATCCCAAAGAGAGTTTAATAGCCCTTGCAGTATTTGGCTGTTTGGTTGACCTACATTTACATGTTGAAAATTCGGCTCAAATGGGCATTTTAAAGCAAATACAACATTTTCACTGTTGAAATATTTATTTAATATCTAATTCTGACGATTTGATGTTAAAATACAAACGAAGAAAGGGCATATAACATCAAACGGCGAAACCGTCCTGGCGATGGATGTGTCCTGCTGGTGGATGGAGAGCTGTTGAGTGCTACCGATCAACATAGCAGCTGGTATGTTGTCTCCCCTGATTTATACAAGTGTATGCCTGCCAGCCTGGATTTGTAGATTTACATGTGTGCATAACCCAATTAAACGCAACATATAAACTGGTGGTGAAAAACGATGTCGGCGTACTGACAAGAAGTCATATGACCACACAGACAAATATACTGAAAAAACATCAATTCATGTGATAATTTGTATCCCAGCCACGCTTTTATTGTAGCTGTTCATGTTGACATACTGAATGGCATCACCACATGGCCCCTAGCACCAGCGATGAGCCCTATCAATTCATCTGTTGGAAAATGATGAACTATATGTGAACCCCAGATAGTAAAAACCGGCCTAAAGCCAATATCTGGAGTAAATTTCTATATGGAAGTATAGTTGGTGACCTCAGCGCATGGGGTTATCAAAAACCAGTTTTAGTTTGCATTGTTGCGGACGGGCTGTTTTATATACTGGGCGGGGGAAGGGTAGGGACTCCCCGCGCCTAGAACTAGTTTTGTTACCCAGGGGGCAATAGGAGGAGCTGTGGGCCAAATGATCATTATCAGATGCATGGGCATGATATGGATCAGGATTAATGACGTTATCATGATACAGTCAAAAATATGAGTAACGGTCAAAATATGAGTAACAGACAAATTATGAGTAAAGGTAAAGGTCAAATTTTTTTACTAATCAACAAATATTAGTAGCGATCAAAATTTGGTGTAAAGGGCTGGCTGATGGATGAGTAAGATCAGGTCGTAGGTTCGGGACGAAAACCGGTTCAGGTTCCAGAACTCGACCAATCAGAAACAAATATGCGACTGTCATATGCGCTTTTTCTACTACTAATATTATTGAAATGGTTGATATCCTCATTAAGGTACGGAGCCGTGGAAGGGACATGCGTTTTATTTATATTTTCACCCTCAGGAAAACAGAATATTTTCCCTTTTTCTCTCAAAACTTGTGAAAAAAAAATTTTATTTATTTTTTCGGCTTGGAAAAGAGAATAATTTTCCTTTCAGTGAAAAAGGAATTTTATTTATATTTTCGGTCTTCGAAAAAAAAAAAAAATCCTTTTTTATTTACGTCAGTGAAAAGGAATTTTTTTTTCTTTTTCTGGCCGTCAAAATAAAAGTTTTTCTTCTTTTGCATCAACTGAATTATCTCGGGCCCTTAGATAATTGTCCAATGAGAAAGCAGCATAGTGGGCTATGGTACGAGAATGGCAGGCTCTCATTGGTCCATTATCTTGGACCCCGAGATAATATCTGGGACCCCGAGATAATCAGCCAATGAAAAGTTCCCTTTAGCATTGTTATCTCATAGAATTATCATCCATTTGCGACCCCATGAATTTATTCAACAGGAAATCTTTGATTCGTTTATATTTTGACTGCGGATTGATGTACAAAGACATAGTTGATTTAATGGCAGTTCAACACGACATAGTTGTAAGTGAGAGCAACTGAAAAGAATATTGAGAAAACTTCAACTGAAACGTCGCCAATACGACAATCTAAATGATGTTGTTGAGTTCATTTGGAGAGAGCTAAAGACATCTGGTTGTCTTCGTGGCTATCGTATCATGTCAAGTGTTTCAAAAACGGCTTCGGTGTTCCGATGGAGCACGAACTATGTCTTTGTACATCAATCCGCAGTCAAAATATAAACGAATCAACGATTCCCTGTTGGGTGAATCCATGCATGGCGCCGCAAATGGATGATAATTCTATGAGGAAACGATACTAAAGGAAAATTTTCATTGGCTGATTATCACGGGGCCCTAGATATTATCTCGGGGTCCAAGATAATTGACCAATGAGAGCCTGCGATTCTCGTACCATAGCCCACTACACTCAAAATAATAATCCGTTAAAATTTAACGTATTACTATCCGTTAGGTAGTTTTAACGGATTAATCCTTTATATAAACGGAAATAGTACGTTATAGTAAGGGAATCTTCCGTTGTTGTATTGCACTGACGGACTCATCCGTTACATCAACGGAATATCCAAGTCAGCAATCATTTGTCCCACCTGGGCAAACGTGGGCATGTCGCGGGCTGTGGAGGGCATGGGCAACCCTACACTGGCCCCAAGTGGGTTAAGTACTGGGAAGCTCACATTCTGAATTGGGCTGTGTAGGCATCTCCACATTAACCTAACAACACCGGGCCGTCGTGGGCATCACCGCACCAAGAGTTATCTAACTTGAATGAACCTACTCATTTGTTTTACTTTTATGAGCAGGAAATTGTAATTTTAAAATTTATCTGCATGTATAATTACGTTTGCGATTAATGAGCAATATCGGAATTATATTCCAAACATGTCCGACTCTGTCCGATCGATAGAATTTCATTTTTTTTAATTTCTTCCTCGACAAAGAGAAAGCACTGAATTAAAAACCACATGAGAGTTAATCAGCGCAGTCAATATCAATGCGGTTTGAGTTAAAATCATTAAACATTGGATATTACGAACGATTCCGATGATCTATATACTGAGAGGATTTTTCTCTTAACTCGGACGTTAGAGTTATGTGATAAAGTCCACTCAATACAAACCCAGTTTGCATGGGATAAAATTTAATAAATTTCCGGTTACCAGCAAGGGCCCAACGTTGAATCCGTTAAAAAGTAAGAATCCGTTACAATAACGGAATATTCCCTCGATTCCCTGGGGACGGACTTTTCCGTTAAATTTAACGGATAATAAAATCCGTTGAATCCGTTAAAAAATAGGAATCCGTTACAATAACGGAATATTCCCTTGATTCCCTGGGGACGGATCTTTTCCGTTGGAGTAAACGGAATTTTATTTTGAGTGTATGCTGCTTTCTCATTGGGCAATAAGGGCCCGAGATAATTCAGTTGATGCAAAAGAAGAAAAACTTTTATTTTGACGGCCAGAAAAATAAAAAAAAATCCCTTTTCACTGACGTAAATAAAAAAGGTTTTTTTTTTTTCGAAGACCGAAAATATAAATAAAATTCCTTTTTCACTGAAAGGAAAATTATTCTCTTTTCCAAGCCGAAAAAATAAATAAAATTTCTTTTTCACAAGTTTTGAAAGAAAAAGGAAAAAAATCTGTTTTCCTAAGGGTGAAAATATAAAGAAAACGCATGTCCCTTCCACGGCTCCGTATTAAGGCCCTCGAATGCGTCCTCAAATACCAAACGGTTTTCACAGTTATTCTTAACGATTCCCTTAGTGCAGGGCCGTAGCCAGGATTTTTAGAGGGGTGGTTCGCCTTCACTCCAAAAGGGCACATCTGGGAAAAGGGTCAAATGTGGGGTTCGCTTCAGTTTGAAAAGGGCATTTATTTGAGAAAAATATATGATATTTCCGAAAGTGGGGTTCGCCCGAACCCAGAAAACCCCCCTTGGCTACGGGCCTGTAGTGGCTTGATATCAATGGACTAACTCTAAATGAGACATGATCTCTTACACAAAATAGAAAGTATATGTACACAAATACCGGACAATGACATTGACGTGAATCTAGCATGGATACCGGGCAATATCAGAGGAAATAAAGCTGCCGATAGGACAGCCAAAAACAACTTCAGCAAAACTGCGTCTAACGTGAGCATAAAATTAGGAACTAAAAGAACTGATTACTATGATTATAAGCAAAATAGATAGTAAACGAGAACAGGAATGGAACGAAGACTGAGTCCCATGACAGATGGCTACATAGGATTCTATAGATGGGAGGAAAGGCGGGCTTGTGGATTCCAGTTAGATAGTAAACATGACGACCGCATCATCACAAGACTAAGACTAGAGGTTCCGCTTGACCCTTGAGTTGCCGCTCCGGCGTGAAGCCTATGCTGGTTGTTTTTTAAAGCAAAAACATACGTCTCCCCCAACCTCCCACCTTGCCTTGAGTGGGCATAAAATGAATGTAGCAATAAGTATCCTAAACAAAGCTGCGCATCTAAAAATATTAATTACAAAGAGGCGATTTTCATTGTTGCAGTAACCCAGTGAGGAGTCGGGATTTATATAGCAATGAGTGGATTGCCGACATCTTATACAGCAGTCATTCGTTTTTGAGGAGTATGATCACACCACACTCCTAAACACACTCCTAAAATTGATCTAGGCGAGTGAAAACAGCACTCCTTACAACCACTTTTCTGTATACTAAAGACCTCCAGAATGTGATTTACACTCCCAGAATCCCATTAGGAGAGTTGTTGTTGGACAACTGTTGTTTTCAAAAACGAAAGACTGCCACAGCGTCCAACCAATGTGAACTACATGTTTGTAATTGTGAAGCATCAACTATTTCGAAACTGATCACATTATAGGAAAGATGCAAAACATACAATAGTATACATGCTGTACCGTATAGAAGTTTCATGCATCTGCCTTCAGTAGTTTCCAAGATATGGAGTGAACAAAAATTGGACAGACAGATAAGCACATTTTGCATGGACCCACGCAAGCACTAGCTCACACCAAAACCTAATTAGATCATAAGGCCATTTCAGTGAAGCTTCCATCCAAGTTTGGTGAAATTTCATCCAGTAGTTCTCCACGTAATTGAAAGTGGGGGGGGGGGGGCGGTCGATTACCACAGCCCAACAGGCGAGGGTCCAGGGGACACCTAGGCCCCGGAAGCTCCGGGGTCCTAGATCGCCGGAGATGCGTTCTGAGCCTTTTCCCGGCAATAAAACTGATCATACTGCGTGCAGATTTATGGTTATATTTTCACGATTTTGTCGCAATTATAAGCACGCATCGATATTGAAAACCTCGCACCTCAAGCCTGTATCCATTTGACTTTCTAATTATATTTAAAACATACAAAACGATTACTTTTAGTTCTTGGAAGGAAAACCAATGTGCCTACCGATACGATTCATTCACACAAAGATAAAACAAGGAAATCCTCACAACCAAGCAGGCGAGGGTCCAGGGGCCGCCTAGGCCCCGGAAGCTCCGAAGTTCCAGATTTCCGGAGATGCGTTCTAAGCGTTTTCCCGAAAATAAATTCGAACATAACGTATGCAGATTTATGGTTCTATTTTCATGTTTGTTTCGCATTTAAAGCACGCATCGATATTGAAAAAATCATACTTCATGCCTGAATCCATTTGACTTTCTAGTTTTATTTAACACATAAAAAAAACACATATAAAAAAACGATGACCTTTACATCATGGAACATTAGAACCAATTCATTTCCCGATTCATTGGTTCATACTTCATGTAAGAATCACCAGACAATGCATACAATAGCCAAGTCTGGGGACAACAATGTATCTAGACTTGAGCCTTTTCAGCTGCACAAAGACTCAGACAATAGCTTCCTATATACATGAAGTATCTACTGATTCATTTACACAAAGCTAAAATAAGCGATCTTCGCAGCCTGACAGGTGAGGGTCGAAGGGACGCCTAGGCCCTGGAAGCTCTGGGGTCTCAGGTTGCCGGGGATGCCTTTTACAGGAAATATATCTGAACACAATGTATATAGATTTTAGGTTCTATTTTCACATTTGTTTCGCATAAACACGCATCGATATTGAAGAATATGCCCAACTCCATTTGAATTCCCTAAAACAGGCCTATAACACACCACTACACGTCCTGGCACTCTATCTGTAATATTTATGTGGGGACATGGAAAAGTGGGGGGCCCAAAGATATTCGGGCCCCCCTAAATCAAATGTGGGGGGGGGGGGGCCCTTTCCGTTCCGACGCCTCTGTTTTGGTTATTTCGAAGATACAATGATTCGACTAATAATTGTAGTCATCTTCAGGGATAAATTATAATTTAATTATATTCCTACATGATGAAACACCCGACCAGACAGTGCTGGCTCGGGTAAGAATCACGACTTTAGAGATACCGTCTAACTGCTCTTGCCATTCGCGACCGCCACCGGTAAAGAAGCCGGAAAATGTAGACGTGGAAACTATATGCTGTTCACTGATGTTCTCGTTGTATCCGGAAAATTTTCATATTTGCAGCCAAGCTCGCCAATGTAATTTGTGGGAAGTTTCGACGGAAAGTGGGCTTGTATGTGGCGCCGACATACCCGGGTAAAATTACAAAAAAAACACCTCAGAAGGCTCCGGACTTAAAATGGATGACAACAACAACGTTTTTCTGATGATATAATGTTTACTATATGCATTTTGAAGCAGCACAACATTTGACATAATTTCTGAATTATACCGGTGGCCTCTACCAATGTGGTGGTAGGACAGTATGATAGAATAAACTGTAATTTGAAAACGTCGAATATTCTCTTTTATACTTTCCCGAATAAATTGGTACATAATAAACAGTTGAGCCAAATTCTCAGTTCAGTTATGACAATGAAATTGGTTAACTGTCTTCAAACTAAAACAAACCATCAAACTTGGGTTTCGTGTAGTACAAGTCCATGCAATTAAATCATATAGCTGAATACCGAAGATCGAATCTGACGCGTACTTGAAATATAGCT